>PITA01008086.1:0-86970 GCA_004023965.1 Spilogale gracilis | reverse complement strand
AGGCACCCCATCTTCTTTTTTTTTTTTTTTAAGTAGGTTTCAGGCCCAATATGGGCTTGAACTCACAGCCCTGAAATGAAGAGTCACATGCTCTACCGACTGAGCCAGTCAGTCGCCCTGTCGGCACTCCTTTAAATCAATTTTCATCTTGAGGTTTTTCTGACCACTTAGTTATTGTAATTCTAGATACACACTCGGTTCACAAATTCTCAGGACCAAATAGAGAGTATTTGTTCAGAACCACAGTTTTTGATAAGTGATTTTCTTTTTTTTTTTAAGGTATTATTTATTTATTTGATGGGGGGGGGGCATGACACAAGCAGGGGAAGCAGGAAAAGGAGAAGCAGACTTACCCCTGAGTAAGAAGCCCGATGAGGGGCTCGATGCCAGAACCGTGGGATCAGGGCCTGAGCCAAAGGCAGACATTTAAGGACTGAGCCACCCAGGCGCCCCAATAGGTGACTTTTCATATGGTCTTAAACAGTTTGAAAGAGAGAGGAGTTTTTTTGTTTTTCATTCTAATTCACCCTTATATTGAGGGCAAAGCCTTCTGAAGTCCCAGCTTTATAACCAAAGGGTCCCACTCAGATGTCTTATCTAGACTCTTATCCCTTTAAAAAAAGAAGTACAAGTTAAACTGGTTTGGCAAATGCCCTTAAGGAAAAAGCCAGCTTCATTGCAATAGATTCCCTCTTCACTTAGCTTTTGGCCTGAATGTTCATTACTTTCACACTGGTTCATTGCATTTAATAGTCCATTGTAGCCAGCATCTTTAAATTATTTCAGCCAGAGGGTTAGTAAACTATATTGCTAGAAACAGAACTCAACCCTGGGAATTCACATTTAAAGCCACAGAGCTTGGACTCTGACAGCCAAATCAGGACTTGATCTAGCCCAAAAAAGTATTAGTTCAGTGCCCGTCCCTTTGTAATGACTGCTGATACTTTTAACTCATGTGCCAAGTATTATGGTAAGTATTTTGCATTATTTTATTTAATCCTTATGATGATCCTAACAGCCCATTTTACAGGAGCACAGAGGTATTAAGTAATTACCTAAGGTCCACAGCTATCAAGTGACAACACTGGGATTTTAAACTCAAAAAAATCTAACTCCAAAGATCATACTTTTTTTTTTCAAAGATTGCACGCAAGATCCATGCAATTTTGCTTCTCAATAAATTACATTAGAGAGGGAAAGACAGAAAGATAAGAAGAGATAGCACATGCTACTATGACCGAGTCACTGATGAAATCCAGGCTTTCCTATTTTCAATTCTCCCCACTTCCCTATGCTTGGGTCAGGGTTGGCATATTTCCATCATTGTTTTTTAAGATTTTTATTTATTTACTTACAGAGAGAGAACACAAGCAGGGGGAGCAGCAGGCAGAGAGGGAAAAGTAGCTCCCCACTGAGCAGAGAGCCAACTGTGGGGCTTGATCCCAGGACCCTGGAATCAGGACCTGAGCTGAAAGCAGACACTTAATCAAATGAGCCACCAGGCGCCCCTCACTCATTTTTTATATATTCCTGCATTTTAAAAGTGGGCACAAAGTGCTGCTTGGAAATGAAGGCTACATGGATAAAACAACACCCAAAGAACGGTAGCCAGATTGCAACAGTAAGTGGCCATGAATCTTGCAATCTAACCTACTATTAACACTTCTGATCACATTTGAAGACTTTTTTCCTGATGATACCCTAACAGCAATTTTTTTTTTAAAGATCTTATTTATTTATTTGACAGAGACTGACCAGGAGAGCACAGGCAGGAAGAGCAGGAGAGGGAGAGGGAAAAGCAGGCAGGCCCCTCACTGAGCAGGAAGCAGGATGTAGGGCTCAATCCCAGGGTCCTGGGGTCATGACTTGAGCCAAAGGCAGTCTGAAAGCAGACACTTAACCAACTGAGCCACCCAGGCGCCCCAGATTTTTTTTTTAAAAACAAATCTAATTTCATCTACTATGTGTAGGTCTAACATCCAAAAAGTGTGATTTATACTAATAATCTCTAAACCAGAAATTTCCACAATTTTAAAATATTGACAATGGACTTCAGAATATCTCTGCCCCCAATTTTTTCATATATAAGGATGTCCAAAATTCAGTCTCAGAAAAGGCATCCCCAAAGAGGAGCAGATCTCCCAGTTTTCCTGAGTTCATTTTACCCTCTCCTTCTGTCGACTTCCACACCCAACAATGAAAGAGGGAAGCTTACTTATCACAGAAAATGTGTTGGATTCTCATATTTGCCTGCTTTCCCTGCCCCTTCCCCACAGCAAGATTGTACCTCCAATAAGAGATCTACCTTCAACTGGTCATTTAAACCTCTAGTCAATATCCCCTCTCCCTCCCAACTAGACAGCAGGACAAGCAGCAAAGTGCATCCCCTTTTTGTGCCAAAAATAAGAGTCCAGGAGCCTTTAACGTGCAGAAGGCTATAAACTGCTCCCAGTCAATTTATGAATCAAATAACGCACACGTATGCTCTGGACCATAGGGCACTATAGTTACTGAGGGGATGGAATGATGCCTAAACACAGTAGTAGCCATCAAGAAATGAACAATCAGGAGCACCTGGTGGCTCAGTCATTAACCCTCTATCTTTGGCTCAGGTCATGATCCGATCCAGGAGTCCCAGGATCAAGCCCTGCATCAGGCTCCCTGCTCTGCGGGAAGCCTGCTTCTCCTTCTCCCACTCCTCCTGCTTGTGTTCCCTCTTTGACTGTGTTTCTCTCTGTCAAATAAATAAATAAAATATTAAAAAAAAAATTAAAGAACCCAGACTAGCCAACACAATATTGAAAAAGAAAAAACTTTGGAGGGCTGACACTATTCAACTTCAAGACATACTCTAAAGCTACAACGATTAAGAAAGACTGCCTGGTATTGGGGGGAAAAAAATAAATCAATGCAAAAGAACAGACAATGCAGAAAAAGACCCACATAAGTAGAATCAACTGATTGGGGCGCCTGGCTGGCTCAGTCAGTAGAGCATGCGACACTTGATCTTGGGGTCACGCATTCAAGACCCATGATGGGGACAGAGCTCACAGGAAAAAAAAAAAAAATACAGAATCAGCTTCTTTAACAAAGAACAAAGGCAATGCCATGGAGCAAAACCAGTCTTTCCAACAAATGGTGCTGGACCAACTGGACATCCACATACAAAAAAAATGAGCCCAGACACAGACCTTACATCCTCACAAACATTAACTCAAAATGAATCACAGATCTAACTGTAAAATGCAAAACTATAAACTCCTAGAATATAATACAGGAGAAAACACAGATGACCTTGAGTCTGACAATGATATTTTAGATACAACACCAAAAGCACTGTCCACGAAAAAATACATTGATAAGCTGGACTTCTTTAAAAATAAAAACATCTGCTTTGTGAAACACAGGGACAAGAGAATGAGAAGATAAGCCACAGACTGGAAGAAAATATTTGTAAAAGGCACAACTGAAAAAGGAGTGCTATCTATAATACACAAAAAACTTAAAACATGAGACAATAATCCAATTAAAAATGGGCCAAAGATCTTAACAGGCCCCGGCCAATGATACACAGATGGCAAATAGGCATATGAAAAGATGATCCCCATATTTCATCAAGGAAATGAAAATCAAAATAACTATGAGATACCACTATGTAACTATTAGAGGGGCCAAAATCCAGAACACTGACAGGACCAAATGTTGTCAAGGCTGTGGAACACAGGTGCCTCGCTGGTTCAGCTGAAGCAGCTGCCTTTGGCTCAGGTCATGATCCCAAGGTCCTGCATGGAGCTCCTTGCTCAGCAGGGAGCTTTCTTCTCCCTCTGCTTACACTCTCCCTGCTGTGCATTCTCTCTCTCTCCCTGACAAATAAATAAATAAAATATTTTTTTAAAAAAACTTACATTCACTGAAAAACCTGCACATATTTATAGCAGCTGTATTCATAAATGCCAAAAACTTGGAAGCAACCAAGATCTCCTTTGGCAAGTAAATGCATTAATAAACTGTCATACATTCAGACAATGTAATATTATTTGATGCTAAAATGAAATGAGCTGTCAAACCATGAAAAAACATGGAGGAACCTTAAATGCATATTACTGAGTAAAGATGCAGGTCCGAAAAGGCTACATTTTATAGGATTTCAACCATAAGACATTCTGAAAAAGACAAAACAGTGAAAAAAATCAGATCAGTGGTTGCCAGAAGTTGAAGGGTGGGGGAGAGATGAATAGGCAGAGCACAGGATTTTCACAATAGTAAAATATTCTGTATAAAACCCCAATGATGGGGGCGCCTGGGTGGCTCAGTTGGTTAAGCAACTGCCTTAGGCTCAGGTCATGATCCCAGAGACGTGGGATCAAGACCCACACCGGGCTCCCTGCTCGGTGGGAAGCCTGCTTCTCCCTCACTCACTCCCCCTGCTTATGTTCCCTCTCTGGCTGTGTTTCTCTCTGTCAAATAAATAAAAAATCTTAAAAAAAAAAAAAATGCAGAATCATGTGACTAGTGCACTACTGTTTTTAAAAGGAAAAGAGCATCTACTAAAAAAGCATCTACATCATACTTTAAAAAAAAGAAAAATTGTTTGTTTTAAATTTTATTTATTTGTTTGACATAGAGAGACAACAAGAGAGGGAACACAAACAGGGAGGGAGTTGAAGAGGGAGAGGCAGGCTTTCTGCCAAGCAAGAGCCTGATGCAGGGCTCCATCCCAGGACCCTGGGATCATGACCTGAGTCAAAGGCAGATGCTTAATGACTGAGCCACCCAGGCACCCCAAAAAAGTTAACTTTCAAAAAAAAGGGGGGGGGGAAGAATTTTGTAGGTGGATATATAATTTTTTACTTCACCAAATTTTAAAGGAGAAATTTAAGAACTGGTCTTGAGTTTTTGCTTTTGACTAAAACTTGAACGCTAAATAGTAGCTTTCACATTTCTCTCTTTTGACAAGTGAAAAAGAAGTTTGTACAAAGCATGTGTTTACTCTCTTCCAAGACTGTACATTAATGACTTACCCAGTAAACAGAAAAATACTTCTAATTTACAATCCATTTAAAACAAAAAAAGCGATGGTTCAGAATAAAACATTTGTATACAAGCTTTTTTTTTTTTTCTTTTTCAATAGGGGAAGAAAAGATTCCTCTGACATTCACATTCAGACACTGCTCAGGAAAAAAAAAATAATAATCACAGTGGAGGGATTCCTCTATAAGAGAAAATAATGGGGCAAGGTGGGGGGGGCAGGTACATTCTAGCCTTTGCTCCATAAACACACTGCCAACAGAGATAGGTTTTGTTGCTCAGGAATGGGACAAGTCTGATTCCCACTGGCCCACTGAGTCTGGTTGCAGCCAACAGGTGATGTTTTATGAGAGGGAAGAAAACTACAAAAAAAGTAAATAAATAAATAAAAATAAAAAACTTCCCCAGCCCTGTTACTGAAATCCAAAAGAGCTTAAGGAAAACTACTTTTCAAAATTACTACATGTTGGGCGCCTGGGTGGCTCAGTGGGTTAAAGCCTCTGCCTTCCGCTCAGGTCATAATCTCAGGGTCCTAGAATGAGGCTGCATTGGGCTCTCTACAGAGCGGGGAGCCTGCTTCCTCCTCTCTCTCTGCCTACCTCTCTGCCTACCTGTGATCTCTCTCTCTGTGTCAAATAAATAAATAAAATCTTTTTAAAAATAAATTAAAAATTACTTACTGTTGGGCACCTGGGCAGCTCAGTCATTAAGTGTCTGCCTTCGGTTCAGGTCATGAGGGATCAAGCCCTGCATCGGGCTCCTTGCTTGGTGGGAAGCCTGCTTCTCCCTCTCCCACTCCCATTATTAGTGTTCCCTCTCTTGCTGTGCCTCTCTCTGTCAAATAAATAATAAAATCTTTTTTAAAAAAATACTAAATGTGAACTTTTGGGAGTCTTAGAAAGATAAAAAGAATACAAATCAAAACCACGGGATACCACCTCACACTAGTTGAATGGCTAAAATCAAAAACATAAGAAACAAGTGTTGGCAAGGAATGTGGAGAAAAAGAAACTCTTGTATACTGTTGATAGGAATGCAACGGTTGTAGCCACTGTGGAAAACAGTATGAAGGTTCCTCAAAAAAATTACAAACAGAATAATCACACGATCCAGTAATTCCATTGCTGGGTATTTACACAAAGAATACAAAAATACAAATTTGAAAACATATACACACTCCTATGTTTACTGCAGCATTATTTACAATAGACAGATTATGGAAGCAACTCATAAAGAAGATGTGGTATCTATATATACGATGGAATATTACTCTGCCAGAGAAAAGAATGAATCTTGCCATTTGCCCAATATGGATGGATCCAGAAGGCATAATGCTAAATGAATAAAGTCAAAGAAACACAAATACTACATGATTTCACTCATATATAGAATTTAAGAAACAAAACAAACAACAAAGAAAAGAAAAAAATACAAACTAAAAAACAGACTCTTAGGAGAATAAACTGATGGTTATCAAAAGGGAGGTAGGTGGGGGGATGGGTGAAATAGGTGAAGGAGATTAAGGCTATACTTCCCATGATGAGCACTAAGTAATGTACAGAATTGTTGAATCACTACATTGTACACCTGAAGTTTATATAACACTGTATGCTAATTATATTGGCATTAAAAAAAAAGATAGTAAGAAAATAGCTTTTCTTGGGCACCTGGGTGCCTGGGTGGCTCAGTGGGTTAAAGCCTCTGCCTTCCACTCAGGTCATGATCTCAGGGTCCTGGGATCAAGGCCCACATCAGGCTCTCTGCTCAGCGGGGAGCCTGCTTCCTCCACTCTCTGCCTACTTGTGATCGCTTTCTGTCAAATAAATAAATAAAATTTTAAAAAATATACTAGAAAATAGCTTTTCTTTACCATTTCTTCCCAGTCTCTTACTTCTACCACTTAAGAGTCAAGATGTGATTACTTACTTATTTCTTAATTATTGAAACCCAAGTGTTCTTTCTTTTTTTTCACTTTTAGTAAAGGTTTCAAAATTCAAAAGGCACAATAGGGTATACAATAATAGTTTATCTCATATCTGTCTCCCAGCAACCAACATTCTTAGTTTCTTATATATACTTCCAGGGATATTCTACATGTATACAAGGAAACCCTCCTTTTTTCCCCCCTCAACCTTCCCTTTTCTTCTCTTTTACACAAATGGTTGTAAGGAACCAAGTATTGTGAATCTCTCTGTCAAATAAATAAAAGAAAAAAAATTTTTAAGATTTTATTTATTTGACAGAAACACAGCTAGAGAGGGAGCACAAGCAAGGGGAGTGAGAGAGAGAGAAGCAGGCCTCCTGCCGAGCAGGGAGCCAGATGCAGGGCTCCATCCCAGGACTCCGAGATCATGACCTGAGAGGAAGGCAGTCGCCTAACAAACTGAGCCACCAGGCACCCCAAAGAAAACCTTAAAAAAAAAAAAAATCAAGGGATCTTTACATAATTTTAACTCCTTATATGAACATATTACTCTTTTCTATAAGGAAATCTCTTTTTTTTTTTAAAAAAAAGATTTTATTTATTTATTTAACAGAGAGAAACACAGCGAGAGAGGGAACACAAGCAGGGGGAGTGAGAGAGGGAGAAGCAGGCTTCCTGCCGAGCAGGGAGCCCGATGTGGGGCTCGATCCCGGGTCTCTAGGATCATGACCCGAGCCGAAGGTAGTTGCTTAACCAACTGAGCCACCCAGGGGCCCCAGGAAATCTCTTTTAAAAAGGTAAGTTTCTTTTCAATATCTCCCATATCAGTCAAAGTTAAAAAAGAGTTGCTGGGGGGGTGGGGAGGAAGGCACCTCAGTGGCTCAGTTAGTTAAGCGTCTACCTTCGGCTCAGGTCATGATCCCAGGGTCCTGGAATTAAGCCCTGGCATCGGGCTCCCTGCTCAACAGGAAGCCTGCTTCTGCCCCTGCTTGTACTCTCTCTCAAATAAATAAATAAATAAACTCTTACAAAAATAAAGGAGATCTAGAGAACAGAATTGCATACAATTACACAACAAATCAACTCACAGAATTTCTGTTCCAGGATTCTGATTCCTGAAAAAAACTGTATAGACTTCAAGCTTCACCAAGGGTAGTTTTGCAGAGGTAACATTAGCACCCCATACAGACCTGTTCCAAGGTCACCTTCAATGAAATTAAAGAGGGAGAGAAGAGGAAAGTAGGAAGCTGAGTTTGAATGTTTGGTTCTTGTGGATTAGCAACAAGGAAGTGAAAGCAGACGAAAAGAAACCAGGATTGCCTCAGATGAGTTAATCAGTAACCTACATATGCTAGCACTAAACTAGATCCTTCTGCCTTATAGTGGGAATTGATCGTTCCTTGGCACAAGCGCGTTAAGTGCGTTAAGTCCCTTGTGCAGTACAGGAGAACCAGCCAGAGAGAGAGGAGTCTGCTAGTAGGGTAAGCCACAGATACTCAAGAAGAGGGAAACCCAGAGAACCCCCCGGGGTCCTGGGTGGTACCTGAAGCCGAGACTGATTTCCAAAGTGGAGTCCAGCACCCATGTTCTAAAACCCTCAAGCTTCTCTTCTCCCCTAGCATCAGTCATAGGGAGTAAAGAAGGCCCAGAATGAGGTGTGCTTTTAAAGCACGGTTTGGTACTAAGAACGCTAGACCAGATGTCTGCTGGCAATGTCAAGAGTGGATATTCCTAAGCTTCAGTTTCTGCATGGATAAAACACCTTAAAAATACTACAAATCTGAAACCAGCCCAGTACAACCCAGTTTCAATTCCAATTTCCCAACAACAAGGCAGGATTGTCTTAGGAGCAACAAAACTCCAGCTTAGGTTTACAAATTTTCAGCAACTCTCGAAGATAATTGTGATCTTTAATTGGAAGACACCCTCTGTTTCATTCCAGCAGTAAATCTTGCAATACTATTTCAAGAAAATAGGTGGACAAAGGTTATATATGATAAGGCTAATATCTAAGCCTTAAGATGCCGGAAAACACACATTAAAATCACAAGTAGTCCTCTTAGACCTACCACAACTTGACAACAAACCCAAAGTGATAAATAAGTGGGCCACTTTGATGTGGAAAAGCCTCTGCAGAAGAGGACCTAAACACCACTCACTTCTAAACAAATAGCCAATACAGTTTATAAACAAAGTCTTGACTGTTTTTCCAGAACCAGGCCTGAATTTATAACCTTCTCAACTCTATACAGTGAATGCACATTCCCCACTCACCAAAAAGCCAATCAGGAACATTTCTAGCTATCTGGATTGAACTGTAAGTCTGGAAAGAAAATCAACTCCATATTTTTTTTGTAAATTTAGTCTTTGTTTCCTGAGTGGCAACATGATATGATAGAACGTGGAGGCAGAAAGACCTCAAATTCCAAGTCAGTTCCATGCTGGCTTAGATCTTGGGCTGTGAAACAAAGCTCTGTGAGCTTCATCAGGGACATGAGATAATTCCTGCCTCTTGATTATTGTGGGCCTTAAAGAGACAGTAAATGTCTAGGCACATGACTGGAACATATTAATGTTCATTTTCTCCTTTTCTTCGAGAACCCCTTAAGATATTTACTAAATAAATAATCAGAAAAACTGTTCCTCGTTATGTTAAATCATAATGCCGGAATTCCTCAGGCCAAAATAGACACTAGGTGAAAAAAAAAAATCTTTTGCATATATGCCAACCATGTGTTTGTAAGAGATGCACGTGTATATAACCAAATATATAATCAGAAGGTGTCCACTGTCAATGCCATGCAACGAAATTAGATTAAATCATATGACATTGCTGTTGACCGTTCTATCTCTACAACTATAGTACTTTCAAGTCTAGAGCAAGGGATTCACAGGAGCCTGCCCTTGACTTCCAGGAAACAGCAGGATGGTTAGAAATTAGAAATGAGGCTCTGTAATCTTATGACTATGATGAGGCATAGGTGCTTGGGTTAGTGCACCCAAAATGAGGAACTGGTGAGAATGTTTTTAACTTCGCTATAAAAGTTCTCTTGGTTGGCCCCTCTGCACCCATCCTGTCCTCTTCTACTTTGAAGCACAGAAGACAGAGACCCTGATGATAATAAGACAAAGCTGTGTAAACTTCTTCATGGTCTTCTTAAAGCGCACCTCTAATTCGGCACACCCTAACACAGCAGTCCTCGATTTCTCCTTAAACAAAAATGGTCACGGGTGTCAAAGAGATGTGAGTGAGTGTCCACTGAACTGTGTCTAAATGATTTTCCTTGTGAGCAAAGCCAGACTGGAATAAGCCCCAACGAGTGAGAAGAGAAAACATGCTTCCCAGGCCAAGAAGGCATTGTTCAAAGTAATGAGTTCTGCACCACTTGGGCCACACTTCACAGCGGAGTCTGATTTTCCTAGACAAAGAGCAATAACCAAATGGGCATGCTCTTCAGCAAGGTTCTCAGAGCTGATAATTGTTAAAACCATGAGGTGGTGGGGAAAAAAAAGAAACTACCACCTCCCTACCCTTCTGTGTTCTACAAAAGAGAAAGACTTTGTTAACCTTGGTCAGTATTGTGCCAAGGAAGGTGTCATAGCTCTAATGGATTTCAGTAGAGTCTAAACTCACTAAAAATGCCTAGAAGTGTGCCAGCTCAAAAGTTAAAATGTATAAATGCCCTATGGTATACTTTCATCCTTCTATTACATTTTACATCTTTTTTCCCCAGAGAAATAATAGTTATGATCCTTCAAGCGTGCAGACCAACACTATTCTTAGAAGGGAGCTGCAGGAGGTTTATGATGTCACAAAACATGGAGTCAGAACAAAGGACTACTGAATCACTCACCTTATCTTCATCTAAGAAACCTGAGAATTACAGGGTTTTTCTGTTCCTCTGAAACTCAGTGCTGCACTTGGGAAGACAGTAAGTTTTAGGGACCCAGTCTGCACTACGAAAATGTAAAAAAAAAAAAAAAAAAGTGCACACAATGCTTCCTATATATATGTTTTTTATCTAAAATACTCAAAAACAGTGTTCAGGATATTTTTTACATGAAAGTGTGTTTGTTTCTGAATCTAGATCACCCAACACTAAATCAATCGTTCTCCTTAAGAGTATTGTAAGTATCTACTCTGAAAACCTGAAATAGCATTAGAATGATTTTAGAATTCAACTGAGTTTACTGAAGGCAGGACTCTGGAATGATTTATCCTGCCTTATATATAGTTTTCAAAAAATGTGGACTAAATAAATAAATTACATAGAAAACATTTAATTAAGAATTTTTCCAGTATATTACATTATGGCACACTAACATAAAGCACCATTATAATATTCTATTTTTATAATTCTATCCTAGTTATTCAGAAGACTAATTCTAAAAATAAGTTTGATACTGATGATGTGAGAAAATGTATCTAGAAGACAGAAGCAAGGACTTTCACAGCTTTTATGCAGAATCTGGTACAGCTGTAGATTCTAGCTCTGCCCATCAACCTTCCCTCCCTTTGTCTCCTTCCCATTGCCTTTCCCCAGCCTTCCCCCAAGCACTGGCAATCTCATTATCCCCTGATCTGCTAAACTGCAGTTTACCTCCTGGAACCAGCAGAAGCACATGTCACTGAGAATTAGGGAATTGGAGCCACTTACAAACCGCCAAATAGGGTCACAAAGTGTCTGAACCTGAAAATTGAGGGTTTTTCTATTTTTTTAATTATGAGAAAAGGGGAAAACCTCAGTTGGACATTTTTAACACTTGAACTAGATGGACCGCATCATGTCTAGGCATTTATAATGAATAGGATGGGAGACAGAACTTTAACAGCATGCTATTTGCTAATCACCTGAAAAGTAATATTACGTTGACTTCGTTTGCTGATGGCGGAAGGATATTGTCTGGAAAACTTCTACCACTCACAAACATTTGCAGCTCTTGAAGGCAACTGTTTAAAAGAAGGGTACAGCAAGACAGTACCCCTAGTACTTCATCTAAATTATTTTTATGCCACACTTTATTCCAGAAAGAGTAACTCCATTTTAAACTTTTATTAGTTATGTTAATATTAACCAATGTTAATTTAATAGCAAGTAAGCATATTAATCCTGCTGCTAAATACTGATGCAGCCTTGGAAAATACGGAACAAGATGCAGCTCCTTCTACACAACCCTTAAGATGTGTACAGTTGCCAAAGACTAACCGGGGTGTAAACAAATGATATTTCCTAAAAGGGACAGAGCTGTCAAGACTCACAATTTCAAGAAAAGGAAAATGACAGTTAAACAGGAGGCTTGAGAAATCTGACTGGCTCCCATCAAAGCTTCTTGAAATAGTCCCTCCAGAAGATTAACCACAGAAGTGACCAAAACTGAGGGGCAACTGGAAAAACAATCACCCCTTCTGGGAAAGCCTTTGTTTCTTTTCAACTGGCATTTTACTTTGGTCCATTTTGGAGCTCATCTCTTTTCATAAACATGCCATGAGGAGGGCACGGTTGCTCTTTGCACACATCCCACTCATCGCTTGCATAAAGGAGGCGCAAGTCTGAGACCTTATTGCTCAAAAGCAAGCACCTGACTTTTTAAAAAAAATATCTCACCTCCAAGGAAATGTATTTTCTCTAGTGGGGGTAAAGTCTCAGTGACTGCCCCAATAAGCAATTTCTCACCATTTTCTTCCATCTAAGATCAAGATGGAAATGCGAAACGGCCGCCCTCCCCCCCGGTTGGGGACAGTCTTCTATTTCAGTTGGCTGTTTTAATGTTGAACTGCTAACATAAAATTAAACTATAAACTCAACCAACAAAGAAAAGGAGGAGGAGAGAAGGGGGCCGCCGCGACGCTCAACAGGGGACTGGGCTTAGGGGCGAGCCGGGTGGCATCTCGGACTCGCGGCGCCGTCGCCATGGAAACTCTGCGCAGGCGCAGAGAGCGACGCCGCGCGGTCGGGACCTGCCCCCACCGCCTAGCGCGGCATCGCTCGGGTGCTCTCGTTTATTCCAGGAAAGGGTAATGGAGTAAATCCTCCCGGCGCTGAGCGCACCGGGTCTTCTCCGAGAGGGTCCTGAGTGGGGTCACTGAGCGCAGGAAGAGCCGCGAGACGACCCAAGTGTAATGAACACCGCACTCCCCTTGCTGGGAAACGCGGACCTGTTCTCGGAGCTGTTGGTAGGTCAGAGCCGGGTTCCTGGGATCTCGCGTGTGGGTGAAGCATCCTGCAGGAAAGCTTCACTCTCCAACGGGCGAACAGCCCACTCACCACCACGGGAAGTAAATTCTGGTGCGGGCAGACGCATACTCACATCTTCAGAATTACAAGACCCCCCCCCCCAACACACACACACACAACACCCGCGGTGGACCAGTACTCCGCGCAAGGGGTTTGGGGGATCCCCACGCACAACTGTATTCATACGGTCCTGAAAAGCGTGTCCCGGCCGGGAATGGAGAGAGGAACTCGGGCCACCTGCTCTTTTGCACACCTGCTCTGGTCTACCAGTCCTCCTGCCCGTTCGCCTAGTTCCCCCTCAAAGCACTGACCTGCTCAACTTTGAGTGTTCAGCAGTTGAAGGATTTCTGGGAGTCCTTGGCACAGGAGCAACCTCCAAAGTGCTGAGGTGATGAGTTGTGGGCCCCTGAGACTCCCAAGTCGAAAAGCCTGTCGAAGGACAGAAAACCCCCCAGTAGCGCACTTCTTGCCACAGCCAACAGAAGCCCCTGGGACGCGCGGGGAGGAGCGGGGCGCCGCCGCCACAACCTGCTTTCTCATTCAAATCCGTACGCTCACACTGGAGCCCCCTCCCTCCCTGCCCCGCAGCTCCCGAGGAAATCAGGAACTGGAGCGAGAGGGAGTGGACTGGAGCTCCCACCGCCTCCAAGGGCCCCAGCCCGCCAGGGGTAGGGGGTTGAGGACAGGACCTAGACCCCGGGTCCACGCGCCCTTACGAGGCTGTCTGGCAGGCAAAAGCCAGAAGCTCTGATTATAAAGTCTTCTTTTCTCCCGCGTAGATTTCAAAGCTTCCCAAGCCCAGGGACACATCCTTGATACCCAGTTTTAGGTTGTGTTCCCAAGACCCTCGTTGGTTGTAGGATAAAGCAGTTTGGAGAAACAAAGTCGGAAGTGAGCGAGCAGGGAATGGGAACACTTTGCAGCTAGCACTAAAGTAAAAAACAAAAACAAAAGCCACACCTTCAAGAAAATCGCAAATCGCTTATCTTAGGTTACCTTCTCCTACCATTCTAAGAAAACAGCACTTGTTATGCCGTTATAACCAAGGAGATCTGCCTTAAGTAAAGCGCAGCTAAGACTGAGGAAGAGGGTAGTGTACGTAACACTCTCGTTTCCCCCCTACCGTCTTTCCTCCAGATGCTTCTCCTACATTTTAACGGACCAATTATTCAATAAAATTAATTTAATGGCTGGCAGACTCCAGCAGCCAACCTGCGGTAAGAGCACAGTCACGGGGGAGGAAAGCTTGCACACAGTAGGCACTCAAATAGCGAGGGAACGATGAAATCTGCCGGGCGCACACACATGGTGATTGACCAGGTCTGTGCGGCTGCTGGAAGGCTGGCAACCGCTAGCCTAGGCAGCCACCGTGTGATCCCGTCTCAAGATTCCAGGATTTGCATTTATCAGCCTTCATTCAACCTGCCCCATTGTTAGTTCAAAGCCTGGTTGGGAGGGACTTCGAGACTCTGCTCCTCACTCACCTTCAGTTTAAAATTCTCCACCAATAAGAAGGTCCTAGAAAAGCTGGCAGCATAGGGTTGGCAGGGATTTTCTGGGCTTAGTGACAACATAAACTAAAGTCATTTTCTTTTTCATGCGTGAATTTGCTTCGGAAGTTACAAATGAGTGCTCGGGCTACGAGAGAGCCAGCCGGGCGGGCTGCCGGTCCGCTTGGGCGGACAGTTAGTGTGGGGGGTGGTAGCACCCTGACCTCTCAGCGCAAGATCTAGGGTTTCACCTTTTCATCCCACTTGGCCGATACCATAGAAACAACCCATTTGTATTATTCAATTCAGCAGAGGCAATTACAATGTCACAGCAAAGCACCATGGGCAAGAAGAAACTTTATCCTGAAAGCAATCCTGGACTGTCAAAAAAAAAAAAGAAAAAAGAAAAAGAAAAAGAAAAAGAAAAAGAAAAAGAAAAAGAAAAGAAAGAGAGAGAGAGAGAGAGAGAGAGAGAGAGAGAAAGAAAGAAAGAAAGAAAGAAGAAAGAAAGAAAGAAAGAAAGAAAAAAGCTACCAAAATAGTCACTTGAATTTCTTCCTGCCAGGGTACCAGGAAAAACTCAATTTGGGAAAAGATACGTGTGGATGGATAGATAGATAGATAGATAGATAGATAGATAGATAGATAGATAGATATTTCTTTGGCTCCAAAGAAAGAAAACTCCATAATTTTTTTTAACATCCTCAATTTATAAGAAATTAAACAGGTAACTACTCTACCCCCAAACTGCTTACAGCTTTGCATACAAACATGCTTTTTAGAGCTTGTTTTGCTGGTAATCTCCATGGTGAGTAGGAAGGCCAAAAGAGAATAAGAGAGACAACCACCCCCACCAAGACAACCCTTCACACAGCCACATAAGTTACCCACTCCGAACCTCCTGGGTTTGTCTTTCTTATACCTGAAAAACCACAGAAGCATGGGTTAGAATAAGCTCAGACACAACATCCACAAGAGCAATTGGTTTGTTATGCAGTCTTTATTTTAAGTTTTAATCAATTTCCATAATTGTGTGAACTTCAAAACTTTTCAAAACATTTCCGCTATGCAATATTTCAAACTACCAAAACCAAAGCAAATACCCATATAATATTCCTCCTTCCTACCACTTCTTTTTTAAGTAAAGCATTACAGATAACAGCTAAAATCCCATCTCTTTGGGCGCCTGGGTGGCTCTGTGGATTAAAGCCTCTGCCTTCAGCTCAGGTCATGATCTCAGGGTGCGGGGATTGAGGCCCTCATCAGGCTCTCTGCTCAGCAGGGAGCCTGCTTCTTCCTCTCTCTCCGCCTATTTGTGACCTCTATCTCTGTCAAATAAATAAATAAATAAAATCTTTAAAAAAAAAAAAAAAAAAAAACATCTCCTGGCCTTTCTCCCTCCCTTTGCAAGAATCATACTTAATCATGTGCTTAAGTGTTTAGGACATACGGATAGATCCATAAATCTTTTAAGGTACCTTTTCCCTCTGAGCTTTGTTTTTTAAACACCATTAATCAGAGAAAAATCACTCACTAAAACCAGGAAAACATTGTTACATTGCTAAGTTTAGAAGACAGAATATTTTTCCCTGCTGGTGACAAACAGAGGGAATGTTAACAAAGGGATTAGACAGTGGGTAGTAAACAAACCTCTCTAAGTAACACATACCCTTCCATGGTTACTGAATAGTCAATAGAAAAACAAAACAAATAATACCCTCTTCCTTCACTGGGTTCAAGGGAATTGGAAAAAACAGGATCCAAAGGAACACTTTGGGCAGGTAGAACAAAAGTCCCCTATAGCAGTACCCTTTCTGAATGGTCTCTTGGTCACCTAAACTACAATCTTTTTCTTTTCCCAGTATAAGGGACTCCTGCTGTTAGCTCAATTCAAGGTTGAAATCAACCCTGATGAAAAGTCTGGGGTTGAATCTTCCTTGCTTCCCCGTACCAGTACCCGGGGACCTCTATCTGTGCAGCCAGTTACGGAAAGCCCTTTAGAGCAGTCCTTTGACTTAACCTCCTCTGTGCAGTAAAAGAGCTATGAAAGCACCGATTTTTCTTAAATGCCATTTACTGGTGAAAGACATCCTTCCCCACCCCCATTCTCCTCTGGTTTCCAGAGCGATGACTCTCATTAATTATACTGGCACAGCACTGCCTGGCCTCCCTTCTAAGTAGCTGCCAGATTTCCTCATATCACCTCTGCCTTGATACAGAAAGTGTACTGACACCGGGATCACAGAAAATCCTGTAAAAAGTGCCTGATAGCTGGTAAGATGATTGATGTGCTTTGAGGTGGCCCCACCGCGCTGCACATCTGAAAGTGTTTCTTAGAAAACTGCACTAGGAATCCATGTGGGAAGTCGATTTTTCTAGCTGTGCAAAAATGGTGCTTTCAGTTGCAAAAATAGGCATATTTAAGATACTCCGATTTAATCAGCAATAATCTTCAAGTTACATCCAGAAAGCAAGAAAGTGAAGATGAATATTGCCTATATTTTAATCAAGGTACCAAAAGTTACAAGAATAACCAAAGACCTTAGCAATTCTCGAGGATGAGTTGTAGGTCTCCCAACACATATTTCTTGAGTACTTGAGTACTTGAGTATTAGGTACCAGACACTACGCTAGATGGTAATTCTTAGCTAGGATTCAGATCAGTCTCCTGAAGTACAGAGAAGTAGCTCTCCTCATGGCCTTACTTTTAGATATAAATAACAAAACCCCAAGTCACACTAACTGGAGGAAAGGAGACAGTGTACTGACTCCCACCTCACAATAGAGCAAAGGATAGAGGCTTCAGGAATGACAGGGTCCAGGAATTCAGAATCATCACTTCTTTTCCACATTCATTCTCACTTTTGATCCTACTTTCTCTCCCTGCTTTTTTCAGTGTTTTAACCTTATTCTTTCCTATTATATATGAGCTTCTTCTATAGGCTGGGGGTGGGACGGGTGGAGAAAGCATTACCAGGGACAGCGCCATGATCTCAGCTAGAAATCCCAGGGAAAAGAGAGGCTTTTTTTTTTCTTTTTTTCCTTTTAATAACATTGTAGGAAAGGATCCTAACTGACCTGGTTCAGGTCATGTGTCTATCTCAGGGTCAATTAATGTGGTCAACAACACGTAGAGTATACGTATAGCCGGTCTCTGATTGTAAACACAGCCCTAGAGCCAAGAGGTGGGGTGATTTAAGTAGCAGCCCCCCATCAGAACTATAAGGAGTTAGGGAGGATTTGGTCCCCATAAGAGGGAAGCTGCTCTTCCCAAATGAGGGTAGGAATGGATTCTGGTAGATAAAAAGAGCAAAGGTCCCCAACTGTGCCATCTCTTGAATCTGCCACCAAAGAAAGTCATTAACACCTTTGTATAGATTCCTAAGTGTATGAGAGAGGCTTAAAACAATGAAAAAAGATTTCCTGTGTCTATTAGGAAGAATGGGTGAGGGGAGCAGGGGGGCAGGTGTCGCAGTATAAATGCCACAATCTTTCTCTCCCCAGCTAGAGAAAAATTCATCCCCATGTGTAGGCAACTGGGGGACAGGGAATAAATTTTTTTTTCTTAAAATTTTATTTATTTATTTGACAGAGAGATCACAAGTAGGCAGAGAGGCAGGCAGAGAGAGAGGAGGAAGGAGGCTCCCTGCAGAGCAGAGAGCAGGGTGCAGGCCTTGATCCCAGGATCCTGAGATCATGACCTGAACTTAAGGAAGAGGCTTTAACCCACTGAGCCACCCAGGCACCCACCCAGGAGTAACATATTTTAGAGGCAACAATAGTGTCAGAGGACAGAGCTCCCTTTCCTTCCTCTTAGGAGCTTCAAAACTCAGCTTCGTGAGCTTTTTTTTTCCAGAAAGACCTCCCACAAAGCCAGTATCTACAACTTTTAAGATGGTCAGAGCCTGCTGGGCAGGACCAGCGTAACTGAAGTACTTTCTTGGGCCCAAGAAATAATACTCGAACTTTGGGACTACATATTTTCATTATGGAATATATTGTACCATTAAAAAATTCCCGCAGAATTCCATAATATAATTAAAAGAAAAATGTATCTTCATAATCTATCCAATTGCGGTCAGTCATCCACTATGGCAATCATTATTATAGACATTGAACAAAAATTACACAAATGAGCAAATTGTACTGTGAAAAGAAAATGAAGAACCTGGTAAGCCAGAATGCAATTTCTTAAAGCTTTGAAAGCTGAGGAGGAGGTAAGGCAATTTACAGCATAAGGAAAATTCTCTTATTTCTGTACTATTTGAAATCCTAATGGAGTACACCCTTTCTTATTACTGACACCGGGTTTATTTTATTTATTTATTTTAAAGGTTTTATTTATTTATTTGACAGAGAGAGACACAGTGAGAGAGGGAACACAAGCAGGGAGAGTGGGAGAGGGAGAAGCAGGCTTCCTGCTGAGCTCCAGATCCTGCGACCCTGAGATCATGACCTGAGCAGAAGGCAGATGCTTAAGGACTGAGCCACCCAGGTGCCCCCACGTGGTTTTATTTTTTAGAAGACAAATGTTTAGGTTTGTCCACACAAACATAGTAAAAGGAAAAGCTGTATTTTAAAAACCATGCTAGCTTTTGTTTCATTTGTTTAAATATTTATGCTAAATACATATCTAGGGGGCTTGGTTTGCCCAAAATAAGTATCATTTTCAAACCTGACAATTTTTAAAAATGTTCTTTCAGAACACGGAAGGCAAATTAATTTTTACAGCGTAGGAAAATCAGACTGAAAAATATCTGGTCAAAGTAAGTAGGCGACAGGAATGGTTCACTTCATTCTTTTCTTTTTTCTTTTTCTTTTTTTTTAAAGTAAACCCTACAGCTAATGTGGGGCTTGAACCTACAAGCCTGAGGTTGAGTCACAGGCTCTGCCAGGCACCCCAGTCTACTTCATTCTTTATTTCATTCCTTTATTTAACAAATATTTATAGAGTTCCCAATGAGCAAGAAACTGGGCTAAATGCTGTGGAAAAAGCAGAAATGCTCCAATATTTATTTTTTTTAAAGATTTTATTTATTTATTGACAGAGATCACAAGTAGGCAGAGAGGCAGGCAGAGAGAGAGGAGGAAGCAGACTCCCTGCTGAGCAAAAAGCCCGACATGGGCCTCCATCCCAGGACCCTGAGATCATAACCTGAGCCGAAGGCAGAGGCTTTAACCCACTGAGCCACCCAGGTGCCCACTCCAATATTTATAAAGTATGATTTGAGTTACAGGACCCACTCTACTTCGGAAGAGAGAGAAGACAGGTATAATTATCATATAATGTGACAAGTACTAAAATAGATATGTGTTCAGTCTTATGGAAGAACAGAAGGTGGCACTAATTTCTCAATTTCATTGCTTAAGTATTTATAAGCTATGTTTTCGTAACCAAAACAAAACAGAAAATAGAAGTAATTATCCCATACCTCAATTTTTTATAAACTCTACTTCCGTCTGAATTACTTGTTGTCCTCACTTTAGTTATGGAAATTCTTTCATCAGGCCTCTTCAAAAGAGTGCTTTTAGAAAATGAGATCTGCAGTGATTTCAGTAACCCATATACTTTCCACTGCAAACCAGTACACGTATTCAAATATATTTATAACATGCAAAAGAATTTTAACAAACGCTTATCTCTGTTCTGTGCAATGCACTTGATATATTTTATTCGGTTCTGTTTTCCTTAGCCCAACATGGGGCTTGAACTCAGGACCCCAAGATCAAGAGTTGCATGCTCTACCACAGAGCCAGCCCCAGGCACCCCTATTCTGTTCTTTTTTTCTTTCTTTTTTAACTGCTGGTGGCAACTCACTAGGTTGACTTCGCACCTCACTAACTGTTGAAATAGTTGAAATAGTTGAAAACACTGTTCCAGTCTGTCCTTTAAACACGAAGAAGCAGGGCGCCTGGGTGGCTCAGTGGTTAAGCATCTGCCTTCTCCTCAGGCCCTGATTGGGCTCCCTGCTCAGCAGGAAGCCTGATTCTCTCTCTCCCACTGCCCCTGCTTCACATTGGGCTCCCTGCTCAGCAGGAAGCCTGATTCTCTCTCTCCCACTGCCCCTGCTTGTATGTTCTCTCTCTCTGTCACATGAATATATAAAATCTTAAAAAAAAAAAAAAATGAAGAAGTAAAGCAGTAGTGCTCAGTGAGGTCAACAGTGCATGTCTTTTGTCCAGCAAACTGATAGATATCAAAGCCATACAGGATTAAGTCTCTGGGAGAAAAAAAGGCCTGTGATTGGCCGACCCTTAGATCATGAGCCCACATCATCAACAAAAAGGAGCTACTAAAGTTATCTAGCCCTCGAAAGGTAGAAGGTCCCTGATGGAGGATCGTTTGAAAAGCTGTGGAGGATAAGGAAAAATCTTCTGGAGAGCAGAGTTGGAGCATCCAAACAGACTCACCAAGAAATGCACACACTGCAGGACTGGGAGTCATCAGTATCCTTGGCTGGCTGAATAAGACATGCTATGAACTCCTGACATCCTATTTTCCCTCCACATTATGTATTGGGTGCACTGACATTTGGCCTTATGCTTCCAGATCATGAAAACTTACTCTGGACTGACTGGTACGGGGGGAGGGATAACTGGACCAGCCTGTTATCCTCCGGGGGCTGAGCGAGATGGTAAGTGTCGACAGCCCGGCCACCCCCCTGAAACCGGGAAAGAAACCATACCAAGCCGGGAGTTGAGTGAGCCATGAAGGCGCAGCAATCTCACCTTTATTGTAATCAGAGACAAAGTTATATAGAGGGGAGAGGAGGGAGTAAAAGAAGTAGCAGGGGCCAATAGGAACTCAGTACGTGACTATCACTAAGGCCTTAGGCAGATTTCAGGCCGGACTGCTGGGCGGGGCTAAGTTCAGCAGTCCGCGCGCGGGCTAGGGGAGCACGGGAAGATTCAGCTAGGTCACCTACGTGGAAGTATTCCGGAGAAGCCCAAGAGGCCACCCCAGCCGACTTCCACTAATGGCTGCAAACTAGTGGGCGCCAGGAGGTCCCAACACTGGACCAGACCAAAAGGAATTCATATCACTCAGAGATCTCAAACTAAGGCATGGACTTAATTTCTATGTGAAAATCACCTTCTTTCCTGAAGAATACTGAACTGTAGAATCATATCTCAATCCAATTCTACTTCATCGTAGTTTGCAAAACTATCTAGCTAATTAATGGCATCTTCCCGTTTTCTATCATTGATACCATTTCCTTCTATTTTAGTATTTGATATTTTGATGTAATTTGAATAGAAGTTAAAAGAATGAGCTCAATGGCCGTTGTGAAACAGAAGTATGATTGGTTCATTTTAAAGCTTTTTTTTACTACTTCACTTTTTAAAGATCTGTTCTTAATAGTTTTAATAATCTTTCAATATCTTAAAAATAAGGTCTATGGCCAATGTGGGGCTTGAGTTCATGATCCCACTATCAAGAGTCACATACTTAGGGGCTCCTGGATGGCTCAGTCCTTAAGTGTCTGCCTTCGGCTCAGGTCATGATCCAAGGGTCCTAGGATCCAGCCCTGCATCTAGACCTTTCCTGCTCAGTGAGAAGCCTTCTTCTCCCTCTCACTACCCCCTTGTGTTCCCTCTCTTGCTGTGTTTCTGTCAAATACATAGATACATAAATCTTAAAATACCCTAGTGTCTTTAAAAAAAAGTCAGATGCTCTACTGACTAAGTCAGCAAGGTGCCCCCTGTGCTTAATATTTTAATTTTCAATCTTGCATTTTTAATTTTCTTTAGTCTTTTTATAAATCTGCATTACTTGGGGTACCTGCGTGGCTCAGTTGGTTAAGCGTCTGCCTTTGGCTCAGGTCATGATCCCAGGGTCCTGGAATCTAGTTCCATATTGGGCTTCTTGCTCAGCAGGTACCTGCTTCTCTCTCTGCTGCTCCCCCTGCTTGTGTGCTCTCTCTCTCTGACAAATAAATAAATAAAATCTTAAAAAAAAAAAAGATAATCCTTATGCTGAGAGTCATATTTTGTGGTGACATATTTTGCTCCCCTACATTTGCAGCTTTGAGATTTGAATCTCCGTGTGTTGTCAGGGGGCATATTCCATACCTCCTACCTCCTAGGGTCCTAAATCCAATGGTTGTATATAGCATTGATTTGAACAGTAACTTTTAAAAGAAACAAGATGATTCAGGAAGGCAAGAAACAACAGCCAGAGCACCAGCTATATGATTATTACTTAAGCCACCATTAACAGGGTTGGCAGATACACTAAGGAGCTCAGCTACTGCTGGGATCGCAGGTGTGGATGTGGTTTTCCTTTATCTTCTCTGGGTAAGTTTTCCTTTACCTTCTCTGGGTCCCTGGCTGGGTCTGAAAATCAAACTGATAAAGACAGAGTAATAGGAGAAAAATATATAAATTGATTTAATACAAATTTTATGTGACATGAGAACTTTCAAAAGGAAATGAAGACCTGAAGAAACAGACTTCCAGCTATAGGGAAGGCACTTCTCTCAGGAGGATTTTTTTTTTTTTAGGAATTTATTTATTTATTTGACACAGAGAGAGAGATCACAAGTAGGGAGAGAGGCAGGCAGAGAGAGAGGAGGAAGCAGGCTCCCTGCTGAGCAGAGAGTCCAATGAAGGCCTCCATTCCCGGACCCTGAGATCATGACCTGAGACAAAGGCAAAGGCTTTAACCCACTGAGCCACCCAGGTGCCCCTCTCAGGAGGATTTTACCATCAGTTTCAGGAAAGAAGGTCAAGGGAGCGAAATCAGAAAGATCTTCCTGCTATTGATGTTTCCTTAGACTCCTTCAACTTAAAATATTCACTCTGCCAAGGTGGCATTTTGGGATAGTGTGCCCTGAATCCCATCAGTGGTTTGGAGTTTCTCTAATGCCATTATCAATGCAACTATTTCAATGAAGGCAAATCATGGTTAGAAAGTAATGCAAAAAAATTTTTTTTTAAGATTTTATTTATTTATTTGAGAGAGAGCACAAGCAGGGGGAGGGCAGAGGGAGAGAGAGAAGCAGATTCCTCTGCTGAGCAGGGGGCCCAATGTGGGGCTCTATCCCAGGACCCTGGGATCATGACCTGAGCCAAAGGCAGACGCTTAACCAACTGAGCCACCCAGGTATCCCAAGTAATGCAGATTTATAAAAAGACTAAAGAAAATTAAAAAATGCAAGATTGAAAATTAAAATATTAAGCACAGGGGGCACCTTGCTGACTTAGTCAGTAGAGCATCTGACTTTTTTTTTTAAGACACTAGGGTATTTTAAGATTTATGTATCTATGTATTTGACAGAAACACAGCAAGAGAGGGAACACAAGGGGGTAGTGAGAGGGAGAAGAAGGCTTCTCACTGAGCAGGAAAGGTCTAGATGCAGGGCTGGATCCTAGGACCCTTGGATCATGACCTGAGCCGAAGGCAGACGCTTAAGGACTCAGCCACCCAGGAGCCCCTTAAGCTGCTGTGTGTTTTGGTTTTTTTTTTTAAGATTTTATTTATTCATTTATTTTATGTTTTTAAAGATTTTACTTTATTTTTTTTGCAGAGAGAGAGATCACAAGTAGGCAGAGAGGCAGGCAGAGAGACAGGAGGATGCAGGCTCCCTGCTGAGCAGAGCCTGATGTGGGCCTCGATCCCAGGACCCTGAGACCATGACCTGAGCTGAAGGCAGACAGAGGCTTTAACCCACTGAGCCACCAGCCACCAGGCGCCCAGGTGGTTATTTTTAAGAAACTGCAGAGATAGAAGTTCTAAAAACCAAGTAAAAGTTACTCTTTTGTAAGAACAATTTCTATTTATAAGGGAAATCTCCATTTGTAAAGGTCTCTCTCTGCTCTCTCAACAAGCACCTTACCCTTGTTTACTGTGCTTTTCAGGGTAACTTCTCTTAATTGGCTTCCCCATCCCCCACATCTTCTAGTCTTTTGTTGGAGATATTATTTAAGGGGATGGCTTAGGCCATTTGGGGAGTTACTGTGTATACTGGTTTTATCTCCCAGGTATACAGGAGGAGTACATGTTATTAAACTCCTTTTTGGTTTTTCTTCCGTTAATCTGTGTTATTACAGGTGTGTCTCAGCCAAGAACGTAGAAGAGTAGAGAGAAAATTATTTTTCTTTCCCCCTACAAACTTCACCTTGGTGAGGAACCAAATGATACTGGAGGAATCCAGAAGAAGATTAAATTCTTAGCATGTTATCTGCTCGCCTCAGATGTGGTTAATTGTCCTAAGCAGGTTTTGCAAATGTACCAAGCCGGTGTGAGGTACTGACTGGGATCTTTATTATTCTGTTTCCTGAAAGAGCATGAAAAAATGAAAGATGATGAGGAAATGTTGGGGTTTGGAGCAAATGGTCAAGAAAGAATTCTTGAGCTGTTTTTAATTTTAAAAAGTTGTGTTTTTTTTTTTTTAAAGATTTTATTTATTTATTTGACAGAGAGAAACACAGCTAGAGAGGGAACACAAGTAGAAGGAGTGAGAGAGGGAGAGGCAGGCTTCCGCTGAGCAGGGGGTCATGACCTGAACCAAAGGCAGACACTTAACAACTGAGCCACCCAGGCACCCCTAAAAAAGGTGGTTTTATTAAAGCACAGGGACAAGACTGCATTGGGGTTGTGAGGGTGGTGATTATATACTTTCAAGTTGGGAGGGAGGTTAGGGGCATTGTAAGTCTATAGGGAATTTTAGAAGCAAGATTTCCAGACCTTGAGGGGGCTAGCCATTTTTAGAAAAAGTGCATTTATTTCTGTCTAGTAAAACCTTAGTCATGAGACCCTTCAGATGTGTATCACTTGACCATATGCTTAGGAGATGATTGCCAACATATATCTTGTGGAGTAGAGATAAAGGATAAAGTTGTTTTGTTTTGTTTTGTTTTGTTTTAAGATTTTTATTTATTTATTTGACCAAGAGAGAGAGATCACAAGTAGGCAGGGGGCAGTCAGAGAGAAAGAAGGAAGCAGACTCCCTGCCGAGCAGAGAGCCTAATGTGGGCCTAGATCCCAGGACGCTGAGATCATGACCTGAGGAGAAGGCAAAGGCTTAACCCACTGAACCACCCAGGTGCCCAAGGATAAAGTTTCTAAAGCAATTTTTATATGCTAAAGAAATCTTACAGAATCCTGGAGGTTGGGACAAGGTTAAACCAAGATTGCCTTGAGCCCTTAGCAAGGTATTAACATCAAGGCAGCTGAGTTCCTAGAGGAATGTCACTCTGCCTGTCTCAAGGACTTGTCAATGGGCTGTGAGTAGTAAGAAAATTTCATTTTTTTTATTTGCCTTTGTTTCCCATATCAAAAAATAGCAGAACTATTGAGAACAGTGGCCCTGATTTTTCTCTGAGTCAAGTTTTTTAAAAATGGCATTTCTGGCTGCACATTCCCCAGGCTTTCCCAGTGGTGGAAAAGACCAAGCTATTTAGAAGGTTTCAGGACCAAAAAGAATAAAAGGTCTTGGAACAAGGAAGAGTTGAACAGCTAGAATTTGTGTTCACACGGGGGAGGAAGACGTGACATTAGCACTTCACTCCTTTTTCCCTAAGACTGAGGGTGCCATATTCTATTTCCACTAATTTGGGAAATAGTGATTATCTCTTTTCTGATGTTTGCTAAGCTACAGAGCCTTCTAGGACTTCATTTACCTGAGACAAGGAGAAAGAAGCATGATAAAAAGAGGGAAGCAAGAGAGAATGCCTGGTGAATTACCTACATTAGTTTATACCTTTGGTTTGAGAATACATGAGTTTCCAGGGTGCCTAGGTGGCTCAGTCAGTTGAGTGGCTGACTTTGGTCCAGATCATAAGGGTCCTGGGTTGAGTCCTATGTTAGCATCAGTTTCCCCACACAGCAGAGAGTCGGCCTTTCCCTCTGTCCCTGCCCCCACTCATGCACACACGTGAGTTCTCACTCTCAAATAAATAAAATCTTTAAAAAAAAATACACAAGTTTCCTATAAGTTGAACTGACACTGTAGAAAGTAGCAGGACTGAAGCCAACTTGTTTTTTTCTTTTTTTAAAAGATTTTATTTATTTATTTGACAGAGAGAAGTACAGGCAGAGAGAGAGTGAGCAAGGGGAGCGAGAGAGGGAGAAGCAGGCTTCCCACAGGGTAGGGAGCCTGATGGGGGGCTCGATCCCAGGTCTCCGGGATCATGACCTGAGCCGAAGGCAGTCACTTAACCAACTGAGCCACCCAGGCGCCCCTGAAGCCAACTTGTAATACTCCCAACACATACCCCTGAGAGGAGTGATTAAGCCCCATCACATTCCACAATTAAACTTACGTGTCCTTGCCATTCCATGTGGTGGGGATCCAAGAGTAAAAGGCTGTGGACTAAACGGCCTTGGGAGTTAAGCAAGTAGGGGGAGAAAAAGGTAAGAATCTCTCAAGCCAGGGGACTATGATAGGGAGCCCCTACAAAACCCTCAAGGAATAACCATAACCAAATGTACTAGAGAAGGACCAGCATTTTGACAACCTGTCTCATGAATGGAACTAACAAATGTCAACACAAGAAATGGAAAGCAAAATGTAAGGAGACTTTAGTTGTGTGTTTTCTCTGGGTGTTGTTGAAATATACTTTTAGCTGCCAAATAATGACAATATATGTATGGGAATAATTTTCACTCTTCTTCCAAATTTTGTTCACCATTAATTATGATAAAGCTAATGGTGCAGTCAACATTTCATACATAAGTAGTATGACTAGAAAATGACAAATAAATAAAACCCAAAAAAGGAAATGTGAATCTAAAAGAAAATAGATTGAAAGGGGCCATAAGAAATCCAATCATTTAGAAAAAACAGTAAGAATTAAATTTATTTGATAGAAATATATTTTTTAAAAAGTAAAGGGGTCTAGATACCCAGGATACCAAAAGGAAAGAAGGCCAAGGGAAAAAGGCAGCCATATACCCCGTTGTTTTGAAGATAGGAGACCAAGAAGTAAGTCCTTTTCTTTGAGAAAGGCAAAGAACCTGGGCTTTGGTCAGAAATTCACCCTAAGTGGTAGTTCAGTCGTTAAGCATCTGCCTGCAGCTCAGGTCATGATCCCAGACTCCCGGGATCGCCGGACATCGGGCTTCCTTCTCTGTGGGAAGCCTGCTTCTCCCTCTCCCACTCTCCCTGCTTGTGTTCCCTCTCTAGCTGTGTTTCTGTCAAATAAATAAATAAAATTAAAAAAAGAAAGAAAGAAATTCAGCCTAAAAAGAGACACTTTTCTATTTTTTTTCAGATGATCCTATTCTGTCTCATGTAATAAAGATCTCACTTCTGTAACTACATAGTTCACCTTGCCCTTGGACCATCAAGGTATCTACCAGAAAGACCAGAGACAAAAGTCAGAAAAGCAGACTTTGTTGACCCAGAAGAAAGTTGCTGGCCAATGGGATTCCTCCTAGCCTTCAAGTATGTCTTAATACTGCTACTATCTAAGTGGACAAGAACATTCAGTAAATGTTCTTGACTGCACACGAATGCACACGACAGGAGTCCCACTGGTCTATTTTTCTTCTTGTCCATCTTGTCAATAAAATCAGGGTTTTCCTACTGCCTATATAATCAAGGCAAAGGTTAGAACAAATCATTTCATCTAGTCCACAAAAAGACCTGTACCAGCTTCATTTCCACACAGCTTATCTGGAAAGACAATGGTGCACTGACTGCGCTGGCAGAGGTCATCAGAACTGATGAGGGGCGCCTGGGTGGCTCAGTTGGTTGGGCGACTGCCTTCGGCTCAGGTCATGATCCCGGAGACCCGGGATGGAGCCCCACATGGGGCTCTCTGCTCGGCGGGAGGCCTGCTTCTCCCTCTCTCACTCCGCCTGCTTGTGTTCCCTCTCTCGCTGTGTTTCTCTCTGTCAAATAAATAATAAAATCTTAAAAAAAAAAAACAGATGACTGTGGTAACTGTGATGAGATCTGACCTCACCGGGAGGCAAACCAGGAAAGCAGCAGGCCCATGAGATTGCCACAGAAGGAGTTTTAAGATTGCTTACTCACTTACTTTTCTTGCTTGCTTGCTCTTTCTTTCCTTTTTCTTTCTTTCTTTCTTTCTTTCTTTCTTTCTTTCTTTCTTTCTTTCTTTCTCTTTCTATCTATCTATCTATCTATCTATCTATCTAATCTATCATCTATCTATTCATTTATTTATTTGACAGAGAGAAACACAGCTAGAGAGGGAACACAAGCAGAGCGAGTGAGAGAGAGAGAAGCAGGCTTCCCGCTGAGCAGGGAGCCCGATGCAAGGCTGGATCCCAGGACCCTGAGATCATGACCTAAGCCAAAGATGCTCAACGACTGAGCCACCCAGGTGCCCCTCACAGAACAAGTTTTAAATGTACTCTGTTAACTTCTCTGTAGATGAAAATAGAACATCCCCTTAAAACACAACAAAAAGCTATTGAGGCATTATACCTGCTTTTGGCTCAGGTCATGATCCCAGGGTCTGGGGTCAAGTCATGTGACTGGCTCCCTGCTCAGCTGGGAGCCTGCTTTTTTCTCTCCTCCCTGCTTGAGCTCTCTCTCTGTATCTTCTTTCGCTTTCTGTCTCTCTAAAAAAAAAAAAAAAAAATCTTTAAAAAAAAAAAGAAAAGGAAATTGTATTTGGGTTTGAAATGAGTGTTGTTATTGTTACTACAGATTCCCATATTCTTGCTGACATCATGTGCCTTTTGAAATAGCTTATTGAATGTGTTTACTCAACTTTTTCCTACATGACTGAGAAGGAAGGGGGAAAGTGAGCAGTGTTCTAGTACCCTAATTTTGGGCTTATTTTTTCCCTCTAATTCTGTAGTGAAATAAAGAAGATTTGCATTTAGATTGTATCCCTTTGCTGTTAAGCAGTTGAACATCTAAGTCATTTTGTTTAAAAAGTTAAATAAAAGTCCACTGGTGAGTCAGTGACTTAAACAAAACAAAACAAAACAGGGAATAAAAACTAGGATGTAACATCCTATCATACTCCAAAGATGATGAAATAAAATCACGCGAACAAGAAGCTGTGGAAGATTTGAGACCTTACTAAAAATTAATGTTGTTTAATTAGGAAGTGTTGGGAAATCTACGTTAAGTTTCAGCAGCAATCAGGAAACAGCAATAAGCTGCTTCTCATTCTGCATTAGTGATTCTAACAGGAGTCAACTCTTCGGACCCGGTGCAGAACTCCTGACTTTTGTCAGCATCCCAGATCATTAAGGAAGCCTTCTATGGACAGGGTGGGCCTTAGTGGATTATCACTGGTGTTGTAAAGAAGCCTGTAGTGTTAGGAAGATTTTAGCAGCAAGTATATGTGTATATCAGGTCCTCAAACCAACTCAAACTGGTTTTAAAAACAAAGAAATTTACCAGGCACCTGGGTGGCTCAGTTGGTTAAGCAACTGCCTTCGGCTCAGGTCATGATCCCGGAGATCGAGTCCCACATCGGGCTCCCTGCTCAGGAAGCCTGCTTCTCCCTCTCTCGCTCCCCCTGCTTGTGTTCCCTCTCTGGCGGTGTTTCTCTCTGTCAAAAGTCTTTAAAAAAAAAAAAAGAAATTTACCATGTTACATGAGGAACTGGGACTCAAGATCCCTCAAGGACTGGCTACTCTAGGGGCTCACCAATGTCCTAAGCAAACATTCCTATTACTTCTATCTCGGGTGCTGCCACCCTTGGCACATTGCTTTTCATCCTTATAATTACCCTCACGATTCTGTCCAGGAGGTTATTCCCTTCATCTAACAACAAGTAGAAATTAGCCATTCTTTATTACTAGAAATGGTTTGTGTGACCTTCTCATGTAGATTTGCCCCACATTCATAGGCAGTTAGAAAGCAGTTAGGGGGGGAAAAAGTAGCCTTAGACATGATGTATAAAGAGTTACTTTATTACAAGTAATCAAAATTGATAAAACTGAAATATTCTTTCAACAAAAATTAAATATGGATGCCGAAAATAACTAAAATAACAGTGTCCAATAGTTAAACTCTCTCTTCAAATATTAACACTACAAGTATACATCCTTTCTCCCGGTAACTTTAGAGAGTATTTCATATTTCCTAAAAGAATATTACATTAATCACAGCTTGCTTAAATTATTCTGATATTACATTTAAAACAATCATCTCTTAAATATTTAAATACCATCGAGTGCAACTTAGATCATTCAGAGAAATTTCCATTTCAATTCAATGAGAAACATCTATATTATTTACATATTTTATTCTTTTCTGAATGGGTCACCTCCGGACCTCTTGGAATAATTCATCCCTTTCTACGAAAGTGTATGCGATTCATAAGTTCTCTGAACTTCAGTATAAAGGAGTAGTTATTTATGTTGTCTTTCCATGTTTCATAAGTCCTTCTAAATTTGTCATAATAACTTTCTTTGTTCAAATTGAAATCTGATCCAATTTTTTTAAAATAACTGTCTTTTTTCCATATTTCTCTCCAGGAGCCTTTGAATTTTTCCAAATAACTTTCTTCAGATTCTTCCTTCCATATTCCTTCTCTTTTCTTTAAGGCTGTTAATTCAGCTTTAAGTAAGTTTCTGTGAATTATCCAGTAGATTTTAGAATCATAATCTAGCCCTTTAACAAGAACAGTTTTGCCAAGGCCTCTTCTCAAAATTTCTTCATTCAGATTCACACTAAAGAATCTACCCTTGAATAAAAAATAACACAAACCAATTACTAAAGAAAATTGTTATTATATCTGTAACATCTTCTTCACTTTGAAATTTATTTACTTAAATTAAATCATCATTCAGGGGTTCCTGGGTGGCTTAGTCAGTTAAGTGTCTGCCTTTGGCTCAGGTGGTGATCCCAGAGTCCTGGGATGGAGCCCCCACATCCAGCCCCCACATCAAGTCCCTCCAGCATTCAAGCATCCGGCTCCCTGCTCCATGGGGAGTCTGCTTCTCCCTCTGCCAGCCCCCTACTTCCGCCACTCTTCTGCTATCTCTCTTATGCTCTCCCTCTCAAATAAATACATAAAATATTTTAATAAATAAATGAACTGGGGGGCCTGGGTGGCTCAGTGGGTTAAGCCTCTGCCTTCAGCTCAGGTCATGATCTCAGGATCCTGGGATCCAGCCCCGCAAAAGGCTCTCTGCTCAGCAGGGAGCCTGCTTCCTCCTCTCTCTCTCTCTGCCTACTTGTGATCTTTCTTTCTGTCAAATAAATAAATAAAATCTTTAAAAATAAATAAATTAATTAATTAAATCTTCATTCAGAGGGGGTGCCTGGGTGGCTTAGTGGGTTAAGCACACAACTCTTTTTTTTTTCAAAGATTTTACTTATTTGACAGAGAGAAACACAGCCAGAGAGGGAACAGAAGCAGGGGATAGTGAGAGAGGGAGAAGCAGGCTTCCCACAGAGCAGGGAGCCCAATGTGGGGCTCGACCCCAGGTCTCCGGGATCATGAGCCAAAGGCAGTTGCTTAACCAACTGAGCCACCCAGGTGTCCCTAAGCACCCAACTCTTGATTTTGGCTCAGATCATGATCTCAGGGTCTTAGTATGGAGCCCAGTGGCAGGCTTCCCCAAGCTCAGTGCAGAGTCTGTGAGAGTCTCTTTCTTCCTCACCCTCGGCCCCTCCCTGCCATTTACCGGCTCTCTCTCTCCCTCTAAAAGAAATAGAGGAATAAAATCTTTTTTAAAAAATCAGTCAGGAGCACCTGGGTAGCTCAGTTGTTAAGCATCTGCCTTTGGTTCAGCTCATGATCCCAGGGTGCTGGGATCAAGCCCTGCATCCAGCTCCCTGCTCAGCAGGAAGCCTGCTTCTCCCTCTGCCACTCCCCCTGCTTGTGTTTCCTCTCTAGCTGTGTCTCTCTCTGCAAATAAATGAATAAAATCTTAAAAAAAAAAAAAATAGGGGCACCTGGGTGGCTCAGTCGTTAAGCATCTGCCTTGGCTCAGGTCATGATCCTGGAATCCCTGAATGGAGTCCCACATCGGGCTCCCTGCTCTGCGGGAGGCCTGCTTCTCCCTCTCTCACTCCCCTTGCTTGTGTTCCCTCTCTAGCTGTGTTTCTCTCTGTCAAATAAATAAATTCTTAACAATAAATGAATGAATGAATTAATGAATAAATAAATCAGTCTTTTAGCAAATTATCCTTCAGAGAAAAGCCAAATAACATAAAGCAAAGCTAAAAGCTTAAAACAGCTAATGCTAAATCCAAGAATTTCATTACTAGAAAAGATCCTTGTTCAAAGTCAGTTGCCTCTTTTTTTTAAAATTTTATTTATTTATTTATTTGAGAGAGAAAAAGAGAGAGTGCAAGAGCATGAGCAGGGGGAGGGACAGAGGGAGAAGCAGACTCCCCACTGAGCAGGGAGCTTAAACCGGGATTGGATCCCAGGACCCTGAGATCAGGACCTGAGCAGAAGGCAGTGGCTTAACCAACTGAGCCACCCAGACACCTCTTTAATTGCCTCTTTTGTAACATATAGTTGTCCACCAACTCACTGGTCTTCTAACCCAAAGTGATGTAGAAGTAATAAAGTACAAAAAGCATTTTTGGTTTGTTTGCTGTTTGGAGAGAGAAAGGAGCACACAAGATTAGCAAAATAACAGATGGGCATAACAAAAGAAACCAAAAAGCATACAAATGCAAATTGAAAACTGAATCATCACTGAACTGTTAGATTCTGGGTTTAAGAAGTCCAGTGTGGGGAAGTCTGGGTGGCTCAGTTGGTTGGGCAACTGCCTTCAGCTCAGGTCACGATCCCAGAATCCCGGGATCCAGCCCACATCCGACTCCCTGCTCGATAGGAAGCCTGCTTCTCCCTCCCTCACTCCCCCTACTCATGTTCCCTCTCTAGCTGTGTTTCTCTCTGTCAAATAAATAAATAAAATCTTTAATTAAAAAAAAAAAAGAAGAAGTCCAGTGTGTGAGAAGGTGCTGGCATGCAAATACATTTTTTAAAGACTTCCCACAAAATAATTAACATTAAAAATAGTCCTGGACTTGAATCTTCATCCTTTAGGAAATTTCCTTTAAGGAAAACCTCACTTCCTTATGATAACTGGATAAATGGGATTTTCCCCACTAATTTACAGTATAAAGGAGATCCTGCTGGGGCGGCTGGTAGGCTCAACCAGTAGGCCTTAGACTCTTGATATTGGAGTTGTGGGTTTGAGAACCATGTTGAGTGTGTAGAGATTCCTTAAAATTTTTTTTAAATCTTAAAATTAAAAAAAAAAAAAGGAGATCCTACTTAGCTATTTATATAGTCCTGTCGGACTTTAACCTAACAAGATTAATTTTAAATATTAATAATTTAGTAGCTTTGTTAGTAAAGTAATTCACAGTTAAATTCTTAAAATGTGGAAACTCCAGGTTTCAAGCAGCAGACATTTTTAGGACTTTCTGAAGGAACAAAGGAACCTTTTTTCCCTTAAATGCAGTAACTTTCGGTCATAATAATGAGTTAACAAATACAGTCTTAAAGGATTTATTTCTCTCAATCTTTTAAATTTTAAGAGCTCATTCCCTTAAACCAAAATCAGAATAACTAAAATTCAGTCTCACACATAGTAAATTCAACAGATGTAAACTACCACAGCATGCTTCTACCGTATAGTTTGGTCACCTAGGAAGCAATATAAGCTGAAGTATATAAGGTGACGTATGAGCCCAGGAACCAGAGAGAGCTGGGCTGAATACAGGCTCTTCCACTTGGTTACCCTGAGCCCTATCTGTAAAGAGGAGTTTAAACAATGACTCTACAGGGTGGTTTTGAAGTTAAATAAAATATATTTCTCAACTTAAAAGTGAAGATGTTTTTTTAATTTAAAATTTAAAAATTTTTATTATAGTTTATTGATTTACCTTTAAGATTATATTTATTTATTTGACAGAGAGAGAAACAGTGAGAGAGGGAACACAAGCAGCGGGAGTGGGAGAGGAACAAGCAGGCTTCCTGCCAAGCAGGGAGCCCAATGTGGGGCTCAATCCCAGGACTCTGGGATCATGACCAGAGTGGAAGGCAGAGGCTTAATGACTGAGCCACTCAGGTGCCCTTATTTATTTATTTTTAAAGATTTTATTTATGGGCTACCTGGGTGGCTCAATTAGTTAAGCCTCTGCCTTAAGTTCAGGTCATGATCCTAGGGTTCTAAGATCAAGCCCCCTGTCAGGCTCCCAGCTCAGAGGGCAGTCTTATTTTCCCTCTGCTCCTCCCCCTCCCCCTGTTGTGCACTCGCTCTCTCGCCTTCTCTAAGTAAATACATAGAATCTTTAAGACAAATTCTATTTATGTACTTATTTGAGAGAGAGCATGTATCACAGAGGCCAGAAGGGAGGGGGACAGAGGGAGGAGAGAATATCAATTAGACCTCCCTGCTGAGTACAGAGCCCAATGCCTGCCTGAATCTCATGACCCTGAGATCATGACCTGAGCAGAAATCAGGAGTCAGACACTTACTCTACTGAGCTACCCAAGCTCCCAACATTTTGTTGTTGTTGTTGTTGTTGTTTATTTTAAGTATCTCTATACCCAACCTGAGGATCTAATTCATGACCCCAAGATCAAGAGTCACATGCTCCACCAACTGAGCTAGCCAGGGGCCTGGAGAAGATAATATTTTTGTAAGGTCTTTGGTATCTTTATATATTTTGTATTACCAGCTTACTTTTTTATTTTTTGCAAAAAGATTTTATTTGTTAGTAATCTCTATACCCAACATGGGGCCTGAACTCACCACTCTGAGATCAAGAGTTACATGCTCCACTGACTGAGCCAGCCAGGGACCCCTAGCAGCTTACTTCTAACTGTAAGACACTTCAACCAATCAGTGTTGGATAATTCTTATTTTGAAAGAATTGCATATGATCTGACATACAGAAATTAATGGGTTTCATCAGGCTTTCTATTAATAGTTCAAAAAGCTCTGGGGCGCCTAGGTGGCTCAGTTGGTTAAGCATCTGCCTTCGGCTCAGGTCATGATCCCAGAGTCCCAGGATGGAAGCTTGCTTCTTCCTTTCTCACTCCCCCTGCTTGTGTTCCCTCTCTGGTTGTGTTTCTCTCTGTCAAATAAATAAAAAAATTTTTTTAAAAGAATTATTTTCTCATAAATAGGAAGACATTTAAGTACCATAAATTCATGTGTATTTTTCAGAAGTTATTCATGGAGGGGTGCCTGGGTGGCTCAGTTGGTTAAGCGACTGCCTTCAGCTCAGGCCATGATCCTGCAGACCTGGGATCAAACCCCACATCAGGCTGCCTGCTTGGCAGGAAGCCTGCTTCTCCCTCTCTCACTCCCCCTGCTTGTGTTCCCTCTCTGGCTGTGTTTCTCTCTGTCAAATAAATAAAATCTTAAAAAAATATATTTTAAAAAAAATAGTTCAAAAAGCTCTGGATTAAAAAATATGGTTACAATTTTAATTCCTTTAACATGGGGTATTTTTTCTTCAGATTATTTTTGTTTGTTATGTAATAAGGGACTTTCAGAGTAAGAAAACTTTTCTTAATTCTGTCATAACACTTTTATCTATTTAATTTTCTACATTCTTTTTTCAGTAATCCTCCACCAAAAGCAGCATGAAGTAAGGCTCACGCCAGGGACTCAGGACAGGGACACTGCAACCCTGATGAAGCTCTGAGGCTTCCCCAATTACACAATGGCCACGGTCAGTCATAATGGCAGGAAAACTCTGAGGCAAAGTCTTCAGATGACTGATTACTGATCAGAAACAGTACGTAAATATGCTCGACTTTACAGTTGAGAGACTGAGCACTATTTACTTCAGAAAACACCCTTGCTCTTTGTAGTTTCCAGCTGACAGGGCTCACTCAACAAGCAGTTTCTAATAACAAGAGTGATACACTATACTCATGTGTAAGTAAACGTGTAAAGATAATCCTTAAATGAGCAGTGTCCAAAGTCATTAATAATTTTAAGTTTCTTCCATTTTCTTAATTTCCTTTTTTTCTATAATAAACATATAAGTAAAATTTAATAACAAAATGTGTATATGAAACACCTGGTTCTCAGGAGCACTGTGAGAAAGACAAAAATTTCAGCCCCATTGTAGATTCAAGGTTCTAACTAACAATGGTTATGTACAAATAAAAAAGAATAAAATATTGCTCATGATTTCTTCACACTACTTACCTTATTCACTAGAAGATAGCAAAAGAGTACTGAATTCTCCTTTCCAAGAAGTTGAAACCATAGTAGTTGGGAAGGTTTTAACTCTTTCTGTAACCATACCTTCCCAGTTTCCGTGAGTTCTACTCCTGCCAGCTTAACCAGCAAAACACCACATGGCTCTTCTAAAAAGGTGAGGTAGAAAATTGTCTACCTTTAATACCATGTTGCAAAACCAAAGTTGAAAGTCATATGTCCCCCCAACACACAACTGAATATAGTGTTTCTTTACAAACACCCAGACTCTCTAAATATAGGTCCATTTATAACTGTATTCAAGTTTTCTTTAAAGTAACCCAAGCATGTAACAGATGGAATAATGTAAAAAAAAACCAAAACCAAAACAAAACCATTTCAGTAAGCTCCAGAACAGGACAGGGAAGCCATTAATAATAATATTATTATTATAATATTATTTAGGGCGCCTGGGTAACTCAGCTGGTTAAGGCATCTGCCTTTTCGGCTCAGGTCATCATCCTGGAGTCCCAGGATCGAGTCTCACATTGGGGTCCCAGCTCCACAGGGAGTCTGCTTCTCCCTCTGACCTTCTCTCCTCTCAAGTCTCACTCTCTCTCTCTCAAATAAATAAAATCTTTTAAAAAATAATAATCATAAGCATATATGGCAATTTACAGTGCTGTGTCCCCTGGAAGCAGGTTCCTACTGAATAGCACCCCCAGAGCTGTGCAGTGTACAGCCCGGACAAACCCCAGCGGTGACTTTGCTGCCTGAGCCCTGAAAAGTCATCAGTATCAGAGGGAAGAGATTCAAATTATAACAATATAATTACAACAACTGAGAAGGCAGAGAGCTGATGAAATCTAAATCCTGCTTACACTGACATGGCCAACAAATACATACCTTGGGTAAGCTCTCTTTGGGGAACAACAGTCATTCAAATTGTTTAAGTTCGGTTTGATATGTTAAAAGAATCAATCATGTCAGGTATGTTTGCGGGGAGGGGGAATCAATCTTACTCCTTTACAGTCATATCCTGTTGAACAGACTGATTATTCATTCATTTGAGGGTAAAAAATAAGAACCGCTTTCTCTATAAAATTAAAATAATGTTAAGAAGATCTTTAAATATAACTAAAGCTATTCAACAAGATTTACCAAGTCTCTGTTGGCTAACAATTATTTCTCTAGGGACTGTGAATAATGAGATAGGTAGGAAAGGCTCCTGCCCACCAGAGGCTCAGGTTAGAGGGAAGATTTAAAGCTAAACACATGATTACAGGAAAATGTGTTTAAGTACTGTAACCGCAGTACATATAAATTGTTGTGGGTGTAGTAAAGAGGCTGATTCTGCTTGGAAGTTAAGGAAGGCTTCACCAACTGATGAGCGCCTGGGTGGCTCAGTTGGTTGGGCGACTGCCTTCAGATCAGGTCATGATCCCAGAGATCCGGGATAGAGTCCCACATCAGGCTCCCTGCTCGGTAGGAAGCCTGCTTCTCCCTCTCTCACTCCCCCTGCTTGTGTTCCCTCTCTGGCTGTGTTTCTCTCTGTCAAATAAATAAAATCTTAAAAAAAAAAAAAAAAAAAAGGAAGGCTTCACTGGGTAGCTGACATTTGAACGGGATACTAGAGAATAAACACTATTCAGGAGGAGTCTAGCCACCCTTGCCCCAGGGCATGAGAACCCAAGTCAGCAGTCTTGTGGGTGGGGTCTTTGACCTAAAGCAGGGAGAGCCCTGGGGCGAGTAGTAGGAAACATCCAGCCCTTGCTCAGCTCTCCAGTCTCCTTTGGTCCCCTTCTTCACCTACGCCACAGCACTCTCGTCTATCTCTCCCTATGGCTTATCAAAGGAGCCAAGTTCATTCCCACACATCCTCTGCCTAGCTAGCTCCCTCTCATTCTTCAGGTCTCAGATTAAATAACAACTCATCAACGAGGCTTTCTCTGCCCACTTTATAGCTGTAGGTTCCCGTCCACATGACTCACAGCAATGCTCAAACTAGCACTTTTCTCCTTTTCTTCACAGTTCTTAGGACAATTTTCTGTTGTATATTTTCCACTTAAGACTGTAAGAACCAAAGGGCAGTCCTGTCTATTTCCCTCAGCACTATATAGCTAGTATAGGGCCTAGAACTGGTGCTCAATTATTTGTGCAAAGAATGCATAAATACCTGAATGAAATACTGAATGACTGAATAAAAAACGGGGGGGGGGGGGCGGAATCTGGAGCCAAAGCAAATAGTTCCTTGTATTTAAAGGTAAGAGTTTGTACTTCCTCTCACAAAGTTACTAGAACTTAAAATGACATTTTTTGCTATTTTACAAATGACTTCTAATTAACAAATACTACAATAGTCGTATTATTCTTGCACTTTACTTACTTTTCCATGAAGATATAATAGGTAAAGTAATAGGAATATGCTCAATTTCTAAACCGTTCTCAGTTATTCGGCGTAATCGTCCACGTAGTTTAACATTCTTTCGTATAAATTCTACTGGAATATCTGAAGAACTTGTAAATTTTGATGTCTGTCAATTAATAAAAAAATACATAGCATTTTATTATTTTAAATTAAGTATGTCAAATTGTCATCTGAACATTTAATAAGAAGACATAACCACTGAAAAATTTTAATTTGGTTCTTAATTTTATATTACTATTTTAGTATGATTTAATCAAAGTGTTTAGAGGAGGGGGCACCTGGCCGGCTCTGTTGATGGAGCATGACGTTGGGGTTATGGGTTCGAGCCCCACATTGGGTATGTAGATTACTTAAAAATAAAATCTTTTGGGAAAAAAGAAGTATGAATACTAAAAGTGAGAATCAGTACTGTAAAAGGTCCTGACATCTAGCATGATGGAATAAAATGTAGAAGTCTTCCCCTGTACTCCCCAAAACTAATGTAGGATAGAAGAGAATAAACTAATTGCAGTATGTATGAGAAAGATAAAGAACTTTTAGTTCATGTGGACTGAAAATGAAAGTGTGACAAGTCTACAAAAAAAAGTATAAACTCCCTCTCCTCTCCACTCCTCTCTGCCCCCCACCAAATTCAAACACCAAACGCCATTGTAAGGAACAGGATCCAAAACAAGAGAAGTGAGGAAGAGATTGTCCTAAATCAGGCCCTAATGGAATATACTGTGCTGACCTGGGTCTCACATCTCATCAAAGACTTCAGCAACAAACGGGAACAAAGCTAGAAGAGGAGAAAGATGATAAAGAGCCTGGAAACCACATCACATGAGAAAACCAAGACTATCTTGCACAGGGGAGATAAGACTTAGAAGAAGTAGAGAGGGTTATTAAAGATATCTTCAATTACTAAACATCTATCCCTTTTTAATTTTTAGGTGTTTTCACTGAAGGATGTACATAAAAAGACCTAAGAGTGCCTTGATTGGAGTTTTAGAAATTATTAAAGAGCTAGGAGAAGAAACTGAAATAGAAACTCTCAAGGATTTCACAGTCTATGTGAGGAATCTTTAAAGGCAGATCCCACCGTATCTACCTCTTCTGCATCCAATAATCCCTCAACAGCAGGAAGTTCAGTGTTGTGTCTCTGTGACATAACAGACACAATCAGGAAGATGAACTAACAATATACATAAAACCAGACTACAACTTCAGAGAAATATATATATAGGTTTAAGATAAAGAATAAAGGGGCTCCCTGGATGGCTCAATCAGCTGGGCATCTGCCTTCAGCTTAGATCATGATCCCAGGAGCCTGGGATCCAGCCCCACATTGGGCTCTCTGCTTTACAAGGAGCCTGTGTTTCCCTCTGTCCTCCCCCTGCTTATGCTCTCTCTCCCTCTCTCTCTCTCTAATACATAAATAAAATCTTAAAAAAAAAAAAAAGATGAACTATAAGTGTTAAAGGGCTCAGGTGCCTGGATGATTCAGTCGATTAAGCATCTAACTTTTGATTTCCGCTCCAGTCATGATCTCAGGGTCATGAAATCGAACCCTGAATTCAGCTCCTCATTGGCCATGGAGCTTAAGATTCTCTCTCTCCTACTCCCTCTGCCCCTCCCCCTGTTCTCTCTCTCTCAAATAAGTAAATAAAGTCATAAATTCTAAAGGGTCAGAATGGAAAGAATAGGGGTGCCTGGGTGGCTCAGTCGTTAAGCATCTGTCTTTGGCTGAGGTCACGATCCCAGAGTCCTGGGATGGAGCCCTGCATCAGGCTCCCTGATCAGCAGGAACCCTGCTTCTCCCTCTCTCACTCCCCCTGCTTGTGTTCCCTCTCTAGCTGTGTTTCTGTCAAATAAATAAAATCTTTTTTTAACAAATGGAAAGAATAAGAACATCAGAGGAAGACATCGTTAAAGCTAGTGAATTCTGGGACTGCCTGGGTGGCTCACTCCGTTAAATGTCTGTCTTTGGCTCGGGTCATGATCCCAGAGTCCTGGTATGGAGCCCCACATCAGGTTCCCTGATCAGCTGGAGGCCTGCTTCTCCCTCTCCCACTCCCTCTGCTTGTATTCCCTCTCTCAAAGTCTCTCTCTCTCAATCTGTGTCAAAATAAATAATAAAAAAAAAATTTAAGGCTAGTGAATTCTGAAATTGTGATAAATGTCCTCTCTCCAGAAGAGGCAGAAAGATGATGCCACTAATAAGAACACTGTCCCTAAGCCTCAGATGGTGAAGGAAGTGTCCTAAAGGCAAACAGACAAAAGCTAGAAGTATTGTGAAGAGAAAATAGTAAGTATTTCAAACTCAAGAAGATGAAATTTGAAATTCAGTTCTGCCACATACTAGCTGGATGATCTTAGAAAAATAACTTAACTTCTTCGAGCATCCTTCTCCTCCAACTACAAAAATTAGGTGTAAGAACACCTGTTTGGGGGTATCTGGATGGCTCAGTTGGTTGCGCATCTGAGTCTTGATTTTGGCTCAGGTCATGGGATCAAGCCCTGTGTCAGGCTCTGTGCTCAGTGGGGAGTTTGCTTGAGATTCCCCTGCCTCTCCCCCTATTCCATAAATAAATAAGTAAATAAATAAATAGATAGATAGATAGATAAAATCTTTTTTTAAGAAAAGAATCCCTGTTTCATAGGATTATTGTAAGTATGAAATGAAATTATGTAATTCAAGTGTTAAGCACAGTATTGAATTCAATCATCATTTTTTATTTTTTAAATATGAAATTTGGATTTGTCTATCAGTAATTGAATGAATATGTGAGATTGGCAAACTCGGGAGGAGATAAAAGAGGAGAAAAACAGCAATACAAAAAGAAAGCTGAAGGGGAGCTATTATGGTTCCTTTGTGGCAGGCCCTCGGTCGATTAATGCAATATCTATTCCCGAGTCTCTCTCCTAACCTCCTTTTGATCTAGAGGTGGCCATCTGATAAAAGGATGTAAGCAAAACTCTACTAAAGGCTTTTGTAAAACTTTTGCTTTCCTGATCAAAGGAAAAGATGTGGCTGGTGCCTTCCTTTTACCTCTCCTCCTGCTTTGAACATGAATATACTACTTGTAGTTAGAGCAGCCATTCTGTGCCATGAGGAAAGGCAAAGAGAATCATACAGACCTAAACTCTCTGTCACTGAGCCAGAGAACCAATGCCAGCAGAATCCTACCTCTAGAAGTCTTGTGACATGAGAAAAAAAAAAAAAAGCCTTTTAACTTGGTTAAGCCACTGTTGCACAGGGCTTTTCTCACTTGTAGCCAAAGTTCTTCAGCTGTTACACAATAGAACTTTTTGTCCCCTAATGTTCCAATGTTCTTTTTCCACCTCCTTAGCTTGCTCTTCTCATCACTATTCACTATTTTCAAAAACCATACAATCTAAGAAAAAGAGACACCAGAACTACAGTCTAAGATGAATAACTTCATAACATACTAATAAAAATTAATAAGTAATTTGCATAAGTCAATAGCAAACCTAATATTGTATAGCTTAGAATGATCTATAAATATTTCTGTAACTTTTAATGGCTAAGAAGAGAAATGATCCTTCAGTATTATTTTTACCTGAATTCTTTTTTTTTTTTAAGATTTTATTTCTTTATTTGAGAGAGAGAGTTAGTGAGAAAGAGACAGCATGAGCAAGTTGAGGGGCAAAAGGAGAAACAGACTCCTTATTAAGCAAGGAGCCCATGCAGGACTCAATTCCAGGATCTCAGGATCATGACCTAAGCCAAAGGCAGATGCTTGACCAACTGAGCCACCCAAGCACCCCTTATTTTTACCTAAATTCTTAATCAGATCATTTAGCATTTCAACAATTTTGAAACCTTCAAAATACAAATGTCATGGAACATAGATTGTAAGATAAAGAAAAAAGAGGGATGAAAAGAGCTAAAGTTTCAAAAGTTCCATTCTAAATATATATATATAAGCTAAAAGTGAATGACTTGCAAAATCATGGAGGTGTTAAAAGAAAAAACCTATTATATTATTGATATAAGGTTAAAAATGAGTTCAAAACAATAAAAAAAGGGGGGATAAAAGTTCTGACACTGGAGTCAGAGGGAAAAGGCAAGAGTTGGAGAAGATGTACTATAGTACAGTAACACTATGTAGTCAATGATAATATAAAACAATAGAGAGATAATAAATGTAAGACATTAATGTACACAGAAGCAATAAACTCATACCAAATTGTAACATGACACTACAATTATATCCAGTGATAAGAATCAGTTACATAAAAAATACTTACAGATCTTAAATTGTCAAATGGATTCCATAATATCTATTATTAAAACATTATTGAAAGGGCAAAAAATATGCTAACCGAAAGCATAAATTATTTTTTTACATCATACTTCTTGCTCTACTCATTAAACAGACCTTACAGATTGTTGCAAATCGGAGAAAGTATAAATTATTCAGTGCTAAAGGACATAATTTGACTATAATCTAAAACCACTATACAGAACAGTTTTGAGACACACCACAACATCTGAAATGCAAACTTAGTGACTACAGCATTCTAGAGAACTAAATCCTTTACAGATTACGTTTAAAGCATGAAGAAAAGTGATTATGGAAATACAGACTGGGCAATCACTTTCCATAAAATCCTGCTGATGTATTGCTTTTAAACCAAGATCTTAAAATAGGTTTGTTGTTCTAAAATAATATTTAAAACTTCTAATATGAATAACAAAATGATACACTCCTTGAGAAAAAAACAGTCTTGAAGTGAGAAGAAATTAACTGTCTCTTCCTTATCATCATGCCTTCTTCATTTTTGAACTTACCATCCGAACACTTCTTAGAAGTAACATTGTTCCAGCTATGGCCATTATGGTGCTGATGTTCTTCAGAAAGAGATTAAATGATTAATTCTCACTGGTCATTATTCATGATAGTAAAAGTACTAATTGGAAGGGGGAAAAAAAAGAGTGACCTCACTATTAACTGTCCAAATAGGGAACATCCTTCAACTAACGGCCCATTTCTCCCAACACACTCTCTTAACTGCCCACCTACTCAGTCTTTCCGCTTTTTTCCCAATCTGGCATGCACAGGAATTATATATGTAATATGGTATTGTTCTATGTTAACTGTTCCTTTTAACCATGGGTTCCTTAAATGCATGAATCGGTCTAATACTTTTTTTTTAAGATTTTATTTTATTTATTTGACAGAAAGAAACACAGCTAGAGAGGGAACACAAACAGAGGGACTGAGAGAGGGAGAAGCAGGCTTCCCGCCAAGTGGGAGGCCCGATGTGGGGGGCTCGATCCCGGGTCTCCAGGATCATGACCTGAGCTGAAGGCAGTCGCTTAACCAACTGAGCCACTCAGGCGCCCCCAGTCTAATACTTCTTGAACAAAGCCCACAGTAACTTGCATAACCCTGAGAGTATAGTGGGAACATAAATATGTGGTTGAAAACTTTACCATCAAAACCTTAAATATAATGCCTTGTATGTATATGTGGGAGAACAGTTGGGAAGAACTTATCAATGTTTTTAAAGTGCTTCATTTAAACTGAAATAGACTGGGACACCTGGGTAGCTCAGTCGGTTAAGCATCTGCCTTCAGTTCAGGTCCTGATCCCAGTGTTCTGGGATCAAGCCCCACATCGGGAATCTCTGCTCAGCAGGGAGCCTTCTTCACCCTCTCCCTCTGCCTGCCATTACCTCTGCTTGTGCTCTGTCAAATAGAGAAATAAATAAAATCTTTTAAAAAATAGAAAGAGACCTTAAAAAGTTCAATTTTAAAAATAAGAACCTGAGACTCCCTCAACAAGAGTGATAATCTAACATGCTTTCCTTCAATAAATACTACTAGGTATGTAAGAAATGAAGCTGAGGGTCCCTGGGTGGCTCAGTGGGTTAAGCCTCTGCCTTCGGCTCAGGTCATGATCTCAGGGTCCTAGGATCGAGGCTCGCTTCGGGCTCTCTGCTCAGAAGGGAACCTGCTTCCTCCTCTCTCTCTGCCTGCCTCTCTGCCTACTTGTGATCTCTCTCTCTGCCAAATAAATAAATAAAATCTTAAAAAAAAAAAAAGCGAAGCTTGAAAATATACACAAGGAAAGAAATGAAGATGCTAAGATTGCTCTAAGTGTTGAAGTGAAGCTACTTAGATCCAACTCTGATCTTGCTCTAAACATCAGGTAAACATAAAATAAGGCAGTGAAAACAATTTTTAAAATGTTTTTTAAAAATTTTCATTCATTTATTTGGCAGAGAGATAGATCACAAGTAGGCAGAGAGGGAGGCAGAGAGAGAGAGGGAAGCAGACTCCCTTCTGAGCAGAGAGCCGGATGCGGGCCTCGATCCTAGGACCCTGAGATCATGACCTGAGCCCAAGGCAGAGGCTTAACCCTCTGAGCCACCCAGGCACCCAAGGCGGTGAAAATTTTATAATTACCAACACATAATGCCTTTTATTTGTTCTGTGGATTTCCCACTTGTGGGAAAAAAAGGAAATATATACAAATATACACCCTGTGTTTGGGATATTTGGAATAATGTATCCATGTGCCAATTTTTTTTAGATTTTTTTAAAAAGTATTTATTTGAGAGAGAGCACAAGGAGGCAGAAGAGCAGTTAGGGGAAAGGGAGAAGAAGGATCCCCGATGAGCAAGAAGCCTGATGCAGGGTTCAATCCCAGGACCCTGGGGATTATGACCTGAACCAAAGGTAGACACTTAACAGACTGAGCCACCCAGGAATCCCTCCATGTGCCAATTTAAACATGATTCCTCTCTCAATGTACTGAAGTCACTTTTTTAGTTTGAAATAACCCATGCACTAATTTCTGCTTCACTGGAAGAAGCCAGACCTTGTCAATTAGCACCTGTGTATCTATCATTCATTAATGACACCAAAACCTATCTAGCACTTACTAAGTGGTAGGCAATATTCCAGGGATAAGAGCTGTACAGCTTTGGTCCTGGGCCTTGAGGGGCGTGGCTGCAGAGTATTTGCAAAGCTGATGGTCCTACTCAACTTCTCAGAATTTAACAAAGTTAATCATTCTCTCTGAAAATATTCTCTTCACTCGGCTTCTAGGGCACCTCTTTTCCTGATTTTCCTCCTCCTCCTTCACTGTTTCTTCCCAGCCTTTGCTGACCTCGTCTTCACTTCCTAAATTCTAAATGTTAAGAGAATCCCTCAGTCCCAGGTCTCAATTCTAGGACTTCTTCAGTCACGTTTTTGACTTGTTCCAAGATGCCATCCAAGCTTTAAACACTTTGAGGTTTATGCGGTTCATTCCTAAAGTTCTACGTCCAGTTACGATCTCCCTTCAATGCCGGATTCCTGTATCTGGTTGTCTAGATAACATCTACAACTCGGTTTAGAATTCCTATAACCACCTTCAGGTTCACAGATCTCCACCTTCAAGTTCACATGTCCAAAGAGCCCCTGGATTTCCCCAACAAATCACTGACCCCCCAAATCCTCCACAGAAGCAAATTTGATCACCATCCACCCAGTGGGCAGCCCCCTTGATTCCTCTTTCTTTGCACCCCACCCGAAATCAATCACACACACACTGTCCCCCTCCCTGGGGAGGGGGGGAATTTGCCACAATCTTGTCTCGCCTGGTCACCTAGGATGTCCCACTCTTGGTCGAACCTCAAGTGCCCTCTCACTTCATTCAAAACATAAGGCCTACAGGACTACATGGCCACCACTCAGCCTTGGTCTCCTGCGCCTCGCCGTCCCCAAATGCTCTCGGGGGCCGCTGACGCCCCAAGCTGTGCTGGGTCTCAGTCTCTGAGGTATCCCTGGGGCCCACCACGGTCCTGGCAGGAACTCGGCAGAGCTGGCCCCCTGGACCGGCCGCGCCCATCCCACGCAGCGAGCCCAGCCGGGCCGCACTGCCCCCACCGCTGCCTCTCCCTGGCGACCCCGGCGACGTGTCCCTATCCCCGCTCGGGCCCCCGCGGTTCCACAGCGCATGGCCTCCCTTAGCCCGACTCCTTCAGGCTCTCTCTGTGCAGCCCCGCGCCCACCGCCTGCCCGGCCGGCGGGTCTCCGGTACCCGGACGAGGCGCAGGTGGTCGTCCGCCCACTGCGAGACCCGCGACACCACGTTGGGCGCTGCTCGGTCCGGGTCCGGCGGCAGAGAGGCCAGGGCCGCAGACCGCCCCGCCATGTTCCCGGCTTCCGGCGAGCGGGCGGCGCGCTCCTCCGGCGGACGACAGCGGGCGGCGCGCTCCTCGGGCGGACGACAGGGGGCGCCGCGCTCCTTGGGCGGACCGCGCGGGTCCAGGCTCCCCTGGCTGTGGGGGCGCAGCACGCCAACTGACTGCGGGGTCCTCGTCTCCCGCCTGGGAGTGGCCTGACGGTTGGCTTTTCGCTCCCTTGTCGCCTGTGGGCGAGGCTCCCACTGAGTTGGAGACACGCGACAGTGACCCCCACGCCAGCATTTATGCAGGGGGTTTCCGCCGCGCTGGACCTCGATGTGGGGCGGAGGCGGGAGCTAAAGGCTTCCCAGCCATGCTGGTGTGGAGGGGAGATGATCATTTCGTGACTTCGGTTAACGCAGCCTTAGTGTGGGTTCCGCATCTGCAATGCAGAAAGGAAATGGAAGTAGTCCATTACTTCCACTGGCTCCCAAATATAATGGGATGCGTTTTACATTTGAATTGTGCTTTCAAGTTTGGACGGTTGCTTTGTAACCCTAATATCGCGTACTCCAAATTGTTGAACCGTTAACTGATTAAATGTAGAAAGGTGATTGTGTTAGTATATTTAGTATGTTATCAGTAGTATATATTAGTGTAATTAGTGTATTTTTAAATTTTTTTAGAAGATTATTTATTTATTGGACAGAGAGAGAGAGATCACAAATACGCAGAGAGGCAGGTGGAGAAAGAGGGGGAAGCAGGCTTCCCGCTGAGCAGAGAGCAGGATGTGGGGCTGGATCCTAGGACCCTGAGATCATGACCTGAGCCGAAAGCAGAAGCTTTAATCCACTGAGCTGCAGGCGCCCCTAGTATATTTTAAAACTTTTAGGGGGCGCCTGGGTGGTTCAGTTGGTGAAGCGACTGCCTTCAGATCAGGTCATGATCCTAGAGACCGGGATCGAGCCCCACATTGGGCTCCCTGCTCGGCGGGAAGCTTGCTTCTCTTCTCTCACTCGCCTTACTTGTGTTCCCTCTCTAGCTGTGTTTCTCTCTGTCAAATAAATAAAATCTTTTAAAAAAAAATTTAGATGCTGGAGAGTGTAATGATATAGTTACATATGTGTAAAAAAATGTGTGTGGGGGCGCCTGGGTGGCTCAGTTGGTTAAGCCACTGCCTTCGGCTCAGGTCATGATCCCAGAATCCCAGGACGTGGAGTCCCACATTAGGCTCCCAGCTCCGCAGGGAGTCTGCTTCCCTCTAACCTTCTCCCCACTCATGCTTTCTCTCACTCAGTTTCTCTCTCTCAAATAAATAAAATCTTTTTAAAAAGTGTGTGTGTGGGGCGCCTGGGTGGCTCAGTTGGTTAAGCGACTGCCTGCGGCTCAGGTCATGATCCTGGAGACCCAGGATCGAGTCCCACATCGGGCTCCCTGCTCGGCGGGAAGCCTGCTTCTCCCTCTCTCACTCCCCCTGCTTGTGTTCCCTCTCTAGCTGTGTTTCTCTCTGTCAAATAAATAAAAATCTTTAAAAAAAAAAAAAAAAGTGTGTGTGTGTGTGTGTGTGTGTGTGTGTGTACGATGAAAAGCTGCACAAGAAATGTACAACAATAATTACCCCCGGGAGAGGGATGGGGTAGGAATGGTTGGGAGGCTTAACTATCCACCAGCTCTCATAGAGCATTTTCCAATGATGGAATTGTGAATCTGCATTGTTTAGTTTCATAGCTAATAGCACATGTGGCCATTCTGTGCTTGAAATGTAACTGGTACAACTGAGGAACTGAATTTTTATTTTTCTTTAAAGTAAGCTCTAAGCCCATCCTTGGGTTTGGAATTACCAGGCTCTAGTGACTGAACCAGCCAGGAGGCTCAGGGCCTGAATTTTTAATTTTATTAATTTAGTTAATTTCAATAGTCACATGTGGCTAGTGGCTATGATATTGGACTGTGCAAGTATATACCCTTGGAAACTTTTTTTTACCTTATGCACATATTACCTTTAGAAGTCAAAATGGAGTATGTTATATTCGTAACACACATTATGAGTAGTACCTTCAAGGTATGTAGTGCCTCTATCTAATAGTAAGTAACAGAAGCTAACACTTAGATCTTACTTGCTATGTGCCAGGCACCATTCTAAATAGTTTTCATGTACTAACTCCCTTGATCCTCACAGCAACTTTATTAGATAGACACTGTTATTAATCCCAGTTTTAAAAAGTATGTTGAGTGATCAAGCCAGTAGCTAACCTCATCCGGCCAAGAAGTGGTGAACTGGGCTGTTGTGCTGGGATTCAGCTCAGCCAATTGGCTCAGTCTGTGCACTTGACCACAACACTGCCTCCCACAAAGGCAATCAGCTAAAACACATAAATCCCTATAAATTTCCAGTGATGGTGCAATGCAAATGATATTAGGGAAAATCCAACTAAAAAGATATACTATCAAAATCCTTAATTACTACTTCAAATAAAAACAATGTTTCTGTATACTAAAAGATTTTGAATAGCTTTAATTAATAAGTAGGAAAAAAATAAGATTTCTTCATGGACAATTCTGTTCCAAATTTTTCCTTTGCTGTTTCAATGTCTTTTCTGCTCTCTCTCACTCTTCCAGTTGAAGAGAGCTCTCTGTCTATTTTCCCTACTTTCCGACCCCAAAGTCTTCTTTTCTATACTCCAGATATCAGCCACCTGGGTGTTTCTAAGTCCTCCGGAGATCTCAAAGTGTCCTTCGCAATATTTCAGCATCATCCTACTAACCATTGATGTGGGAAGGGTAGCTCCTGCTTCAGGATTTCTGCAGATTGAGAGATTTAACATTCTCCTGTGGTAGCTTCACAAGGACCCCTGCCCCTTTTGATGCTGGTGACCTCTGAGAACTCAATGGATATGTTACTTATAGGAGTGAGAGGTATGCATGAAAGCCACGCTTAGGTTCCATTGGCCACCCCTCAATATCCCACAATACCATGAAAACAAAGACTGAGTCTGTATTAGACTTTTATTGAAGATTTGCTATTAACTATGCGGAATGGTAATTTAAAAAAATTAACTGGGGCACCTGGGTGGCTTAGTCAGTTAAGCATCTGTCTCTTGATCTCAGCTCAGGTCTTGATCTCAGGGTTATGAGTTCAAGCCCCATGCTGGGCTCCATGCCAGGTGTGGAATCTACTTTAGATAGATGATAGATGATAGATAGATAGATAGATAGATAGATAGATAGATAGATAGATAGATAGGAGTGCCTGGGTGGCTCAGTCAGTTAAACATCCAACTCTTGATTTTGGCTTAGTTCATGATCTTGGGGTCATAAGATTGAGCCCCGTGTCAGGGTTTGCACTCAGCAGGGAGTCTGCTTGAGATTCTTTTCCTCTGCCCCTCCCCACCTCTGTAAAACAAACAAACAAACAAACAAACAAATTGATAAATAAATATTTTAAAAATAAAAATGAATAAATCTTTAAAAACAAAAACAAATTAGCCAAATATTATTGTGAATGTTCTCGGAATGCAAAGGAAAAAAATGAATATTTAAAGGAGATCTCCTCACAGAAATACCTCAATTTCTAGCATTGGTTTCCAGTCAAAGTCAACCATTCCATTGTGTTATGGAGGAAATATTTGTGTCACTTCAAAATTCATATATGACAGTCTAACCCCTAATGTGATGGTATTAGAAGGTGAGGTCTTTGGGGAGTAATTAGGTTTAGACAAGGTCATGAAAGTAGAGCCCCTAAAATGAGATTAATGTCCTTATAAAAGAGGAATAAAGACCAGATCTCCCTCTCTCCCAGAGAGAGGGTGGCCGTCTGCAAGCCAGGAAGAAGACTCTCATCAGGGATCCAGTCTGCCAGCACCTTAATCTTGAACTTTCATCAGCATCAAAAACTGTGAAAAATAAATGTCTGTTGTTTAAGCTGCCCAGGCTATGGCAATTTGTGATAGCAGCCTGAGATGACTGAAGCACGCCTATACCTCAGGATTGGGAAGTAAAGCTCATTCACTTCCTTACTGTCCAAACTAATACCTACTGTCCCCTTACCCTCTTCAGGACTGTCAGGAGTGATCAAGACGGTCATCCTGTGGGGCATCTGGGTGGCTCAGTTCGTTGGGCAACTGCCTTCAGCTCGAGTCATGATTCCAGGGTCCTGGGACGGAGACCCGCATCAGACTCCCTGCTTGGAAGGGGGGATCTGCTTCTCTCCCTCCCCCTGTTCATGTTCACTCTCTCACTCTCTTTCCAAAAAAAAAAAAAAAAAAGGAAGACTGTCATCTTGTGATCTGCTGGTCACTCTCTCTTGTTCTCTGAAGACTAGCATCTCACTTAAAAAAATCTTTCTCTTCAGTTCAATTGTTGTTATTATTCTGATTTTTCAAGTGGCTGACTGTCTCATTCCCAGTAACTTTTTCCTCTACCCCAAGTCAGCCATTCCCTCCCATGGTTATACTCTGAGTCTTGTCTTTGCAGAAATTGCTACATCTGGGATCACAGCCCTAATACCACCCTCTCCCACCACAGCCTCTTGTTCTTCTGGTTCACTTGTGAAAATAGCCCTTATAGCAATAACTCTGAACTCAGTCAGGATGATCACTCTACTGAACCACCATGTCCATCCATCATCAGCCCCATCTAGTCTTCAGTTTCCTCCTTATACAGCTTGGATTCCATGGTTTAGCATTATAATCACTCCCTAAATACAGCTTCTACTCCAATTCCTCACTGCCACCTTTGCACTTGCCTGGCAAAAAACCCACCATTGCATTACATCCAAAGTCCACCAAACAGTTGGAGTCCAATACGGAGATAACAGAGAGAGAGAGAGAGAGGGAGAGAGAGAGAAAACAAACAGAGGGGAGAGGCAGGCAGAAGGAGAAGCAGGATCCCTGCTGAGCAAGGAGCCTGAGGTGGGACTTGATTCCAGGACCCTGGGATCATGACAAGAGCCAAAGGCAGACGCTTAACTGACTGAGCCACTCAGGCGTCCCATCTTCAGCCTTTTAAAAGAAAACCTGCAAATTCCAACTTTTATTTGAAACTGTCCTGTTTTGAAACTAAAATTATTGGCAAAAAACTGTACTAGGTATAGAGTATGTCTTGAGGCTGAGACTACAGACTTTCAATTTATAACGTGTTTGAATGGCTTGCCTTTATGCTTCAAGTAATGTCAAAACTCCTTAGGATCATAGGGTGCTACACAATCGAGGACCTGCTTATCTCTCAAACTCTTCTTACCTACCCCCCACTTCATTCATTTTGTGTCAAGGACGCAGTACATTGATCCCTCGGTCCTTCACACATGGCAAGTCCATCCTTTTGCCTCAGAGCCTTTGTACTTACTACTTGCCTTGCCTAGAGTGCCTAAATCCTCATCCCTCTCACCCTTCCCCCCTCACCAAGCTGCCTCCTTATTCTTCAAGTCTCAATTTAAATATCATATCAAGGAGGTGACTGGCTCAACATGCGACTCTTCATCTCAGAGTTGTGAGTTCGAGCCCCATGCTGGGTGTAGAAATTACTTAGAAATAAAATCTCAAGAAAAACAAGCAAACAAATACATCCACAAAGAGGTCTTTTCTAAACACTCTAACTCAAGTAGTCCTCACCATCCACAACACAAAATTAATTTGTGATTTAATGGACTGACAGATAGGCTTTCTTTTTATTCTCTTCCTTCCCCACTAGCCTGTAGGTCAGGGACTGCGTCTCCTCACTATGTCTGTGCCTATGACTGAACAGCCAATGCTGAGCATAGTTCCTGATACACAGGAAAATCAGGTTAAGTATTGGCTGAATGAGAGATCCTCTTTAATTCTCTGCACTGCAACATCTCTATCTATCCTCCTTCCTCTTCTATTTTGTCCTCATGCTCTTCCCTTCCATGCCTTTCAATTTTCTTCCAGACCAATTCAATCCCACAGCTATTAGGGGGAGTAAAACTAGTAACATGAATTCACATGAAGAATTAAAGAGTACCAGTAAAGGCAACTACATAGGTAAATATAAAATATTGTACAAATATATTTTTGTTTATAATCTTTCCTTCTATGTGATTAAGACAACTGGACAAAGTAATAATTATGAAACTGTGTTGATGGGCTTATAATATATAAAGATAGAGTTGTATAACAATAATAGCACAAAAGAAGAGACGAGGGAACAGAACTATATTGGAGCAAAGTTACTTTTTTTTGGAGCAAAGTTATTGAATACCATTGAAATTGATTTGAATACTTTACTATATGTAAATTATGCCTTGCCTTTTCTGAAATGGGATAGAGGGAGAAGTTTGGAAGCATAATGAAACTTACAGAAATTAGGAACCCTGGAATCTCAAGCCAATTACCAGGCAATGATTGGGAATTGTAATATAGCTAGGTCTTATGTCTAGAATGTAGTTTGGGAGCCCAAAAGTTGTTCAGGAACTAGTATGGCTCTATTCGATTTAGCCACCAACATTTACCCCTCCTTTGTCAGGAGCAGTTCATTGATCCCTACTAATAATATTACTAATCAATTGCCAGCAACTCAACTTTTGCCCCACTTTGTATTTCTGACCCTCCTTCCAGTACCAACACATTCTTTGTCTGTCTCCCCACTACTTCCTTTTTTTTTCTCAAATATTTTATTTATTTATTTGACAGAGAGAACCATAGCTAGAGAGGGAACACAAACGGAGGGAGTGAGAGAGGGAGAAGCAGGCTTCTTGCTGAGCAGGGAGCTGGATGCAGGGTTCAATCCTGGGACCCTGGGACCATGACCTGAGCTGACGCTTAATGACTGAGGCACCCAGGCACCCCTCCCCACAACCTCCTAAAAAACTCTGAGTGGTCAAAGCATTATCATCTTATTGAAAGGGTTTGGGACAGTGCCCCCACCACCCCTCCGGATGTGCCACTTTGGCATGTGAATTGTTTTGAGTTTAAGGACCTTGAGACTCTTTGCGTGCAAAAGAAATATTTGTCCCTCCCTTAACCATACAGAAAAATCTAAATGGGGAGTCTTTCCCAGAATAAGGGTTATTACAGAGGTAAATTTTCTCTGAGTGGCTCATCTGTATGGTAGGGCAAACATCTAATTACCAAACATCTGGTTTTCTTATCAACCTATGAAATGCATTCCTGGGGCACCTGGGTGGCTCAGTTGGTTAAGCAATTGCCTTTGGTTCAGGTCATGATCCCGGAGACCCAAGATCGAGCCCTGCATCGGGCTCCCTGCTCTGCGGGAAGCCTGATTCTCCCTCTCTCACTGCCCCTGCTTGTGTTCCCTCTCTAGCTGTGTTTCTCTTCGTCAAATAAATAAATAAAATCTTAAAAAAAAAAAAAAAGAAATGCATTCCTTTCCTCTAAAATCCCAGATCTCTACCCCCTTCTCAGTTCAGAATGGCATATATACTTCATTTCACCTGTCTTTAGAATTTCCTTGTCTATGTGGATCCCCTTTACATATAGCTATTAAATTTGATTTTCTCCTGTTAATCTGTCTCATGCCAAATTGAGTCTTAGTCCAGAAATTCTTGCTCCCTCACATTATCAAAGTTTTCATGCCAACCTACCTATTGGACTGATAGCTGATCTATCTACTGGCTGTCTTTCAGTCAGGGGCTCACTCCTCTAGCACAGCCAGCTTTAGTATGACAAGGTTCAGTGGCCAAAAACATGGCCACTTAACAATCGCCAAACTGTGGAAAGAGCCAAGGTGCCCTTCAACATATGAATGGATAAAGAAGATGTGGTACATATATACAATGGAATATTATGCCTCCATCAGAAAGAATGAATACCCAACTTTTGTAGCAACATGGACTGGATTTGGAAGAGATTATGCTGAGCGAAATAAGCCAAGCAGAGAAAGTCAAGTATCACATGGTTTCACTTACTTGTGGTGCATAAGGAGTAATATAGAGGACAGTGGGAGAAGGAAAGGAAATGGGAAGTACGGTAATTCAGGGAGAGAAACGAAACATGAAAGACTTTGGACTCAGAAACAAACTGAGGGTTTGGGAGGGGAGGGGGGGATGGGTGAGCCTGGTGGTGGGTACTGAGGGCACGTATTGCATGGAGCACTAGGTGTGGGGCATAAACAATGAATCTTGGAACACTGAAAATAAATAAATTAATTAAAAAAGAAACACGGCCACTTAAGCTTAAAAGCTAGTGCTGCCTTGCTAAGCCTGGGATGCTGAACATGACATGTGCCTTCAGAAATGGATGAACCAAGCATGGAAAAGATACAACCTCCTTTCCATAGCCTTCTTCTAAACACGATCTTTTTCTCCTCAGTTCTTTCATTGCCCTTTCTTTGCTCAGAAAATTTTGAAACTCTATAGGAGAAAGACATGTCAAGACACTTCTATTCTTTCCACATTGTACATTTTGTAGAAAAAAATGATCAAAAAATTTGTTGAATCAATGTAAGAATCAAAGATTATACTAGATTCACCCACATAATGAGCATATATTTTTGTAATATAACCTTGCAATTCTTATGATCTTTACATCATTAAGTACAGAATTAAATATTCTTACAGTATTATCCTATGTGTAGCCCACTTCTCTGCCATTCCACTCTATCTATAAGCCTCATTGAGAAAACTGGAGGGTAAAACCCTGAAATGTTGCCTACTGGGGTTATCACCACAATACTAAGTGCTTATTAAATTTAGATGCACACTTTACTTTCACTTCAGGGCATTAATCTGGTAATTAAGTCTACATGAGGAATTTCTGGTGGGTCACTGTAGATTATAGACAGATAAAATCTGAAATATATCAACATATATCCTTTAGTTCAGCCTTTGTAGCATGACAATACTTGTTTTAGTTGAGCTCTTCTCTTGGCCATGAACAGAGATTTGCTTTGTCTACTTCAAATAAGAGAAGCTTCACTATCGGTGTTTTAAGTAGAATAGAAGTAGGAGAGAAAGGAACCTCACAAAACTATGTTAGGACTCTTAACAGAGCAGAGTTCAGAAATGGTAAAATATCTCTATCAAAGGTTTAGGTTCCTTGTGAACCTAACCTTTGGCCTGGAACTCACTGCTTCCAGGCCAATAACATGGTCATCCCTATTTGTCTCTTCATGCTAGTACTTCATTGCCAACATGGCCTTGCTTTTTCTTCTTCCATTTACACTTTCCTTCTTCTTACTCTTCCCACTATGAAATTGGCTTCCTTACCCTCTTTTCCATCACTATGGTGGACTATACAATTTAAGATCAAAACCAGGGCATTTTGTCTGGCAATAATTTTGCTGGGCCCACAAACGTAAACTTGCATCATTCTAGAAACACAGGAAATTCAGTAACTCTGGTGTCCACCTCATAGTTTATGCCTATCCTCGCTCTCACAGTTTCTGCTTCCAGGTAACTTCAGGTTAATAAGGGTAACAAATGCCTCTGGGGTCTGTTTAGCCTCCACTCACTGCTTCCTGGCTAATAACATGGTCAGTCTTAGTATAACCTGAGTGGAGATATACCAACCCTGTGAGAGGAGGAAAAATCTTGCTCATGGTGAAAATTAGAGAACTAGGTTTAATGTACCAGCAGGGACTGTGAAACACCTTTGGGAATGAATCTTATAGATGTTGGACCCAGGAAGCAGCATATATGGCTAGTAGGCATTCTGGGAAGGACACCTAAAGCCAAGTCTACTACACAAGTGGGATTTTTTTTTTAACACAATGACACAATGGTTGCCTACAGTAAATGAAGATGGAAATGCTAGAACTACCTTGGCAGAATATGATGAATGCCACAAAGAAAGATGGCAGTATTAGAAAGGACTTACTACATAAAACCAGAGAATATGCTATCTGAACATGTTTTCCAGGAGAGCCAATAGGATACTACCCTCACAAAAGCAATGGAAAATGGTATTAGAGAAGAATAGATGTTCAACATCACTAGCCATTAGGAAAATGCAAATGAAAGCCACAAAAATTTCTAGTTCAAGACAGCAACATAGGAAGATACAGAACTCACCTCCTCCCATGAACAAGTCTCAATTAATAAGGAAAATAAATTTGGAATCGAGTCCATTTTCACATTCATACTACCATCTTCTGATTAAAATTGCCTCTTTCAAAGCTACTCTTCCACCCCCATTTTCTACAATCTTTTACTCAAAAGCTCATGTTCTTCCTGTAGCAACCAATTATTCTTGTAATTAAACTTCATAATGTCTAGAATTGATTTCTTCTTTTCCTTTCCCAATGGTGATATTCTAGTGCAGACCCTGTTTACTTTGAAGGTCTTTGGCTTATCTCTCCTCCCATTTCATTTTATTAGAAATTGGCAGTTGAAAAGGTAATTACTAACAAATCAATGCTAATTATTTGCAAAATTTTAGCTTTTGCGTATCTCTGACTACATATACATCATGACCCATCTGTAACTTGGTCTTTTAGTTCAGGCAATATCTGGTCAGCATTTTTTTAAAAAGATTTTATTTATTTAACAGAGAGATCATCACAAGTAGGCAGAGAGGCAGGCAGAGAGAGAAGAGGAAGCAGGTTCTCTTCTGAGTGAGAGCCCGATGTGGGCCTGGATCCCAGCACCCTGAGATCATGACCTGAGCCAAAAGCAGAGGCTTTAACCCACTGAGCCACCCAGGCGCCCTGATCAGCATTTTAAAAAAAGATTTTATTTATTTGAGAGAGAGCACAAATGGGTGGGTAGGAAAGGGGGAAGGACAGAGAGGAGAGGGACAAGCCGACTCAGAGACCAACACAGGGCTCGATCCCATGACCATAAGATCATGACCTGAGCCAAAATCAAGAGCCAGAGGCTCAACCGGCTGAACCATCCAGATGCCCCCCTGACCAGCAATTTTTTTAAAAATATTTTATTTACTTGACAGAGAAAAATACAGCTAGAGAGGTGACACAAGCAGGGAAAGTGAGAGAGAGGCAGGCTTCCCGCCAGGCAGGCAGCCTGATGCAGGGCTTGATCCTGGGACTCCACTGGGATCATGACCCGAGCTGAAGACAGATGCTTAATGACTCAGCCACCCCTCCCCACCCCCATCAGCATTTTAAAAAAACGTTGGGGGGGTGCCTGGCTTGGTTAGTCAGGGTTGTCGGTTTGAGCCCCATATTGGGTTTAAGAGATTACTGAAAAATAACACTTAAATTTTTTTTTCTTTAGAGGACTAGAAGGAAATAAAGGACAAAAAGTTACAAAACCTCTATATTTCCTTTTGTCAGAAGTTATTAACCTAATAAACAAAAATGTTCAAAAACCTATGAAAGTGTTATTTTGAAATAGTTTTACAATTTTTTTTAAGCCTGAACTGTTTCTTTCTGCTTTTGTAGTAGTTTCCATTTCCTGACTTAGAGTTAGATTTCTTCAGATAAACCCTCCAATTTTTGCTTCAACTCCACCTCACTACTGAAATACTAGATTTAAAGTTTCTTCTACCCACAGGAGTATACGGTTTTTTTTATTATCACTTAAAACTGTACTACCTGGATAATTTGCCCCATTTGAACTAGAAGAAAATATAAAAGGAAACATCTAGTCACTTGAGACAGAAGTCTTGGTTCTAAAACCCAGGCTTCCAAAAATATAGTGTTGGCAAGGATTTGGAGAAAAAGGAACCCTCACGTACTCTTAGTAAAAATGCAAACTGGTACAGCTTACTGTGTAAAACAGTATGAAGTTTCCTCAAAAAAATAAAAATAGAATTACCATATAATCCAATAATTGCACTCTTGAGTATTTACCCAAAGTAAACAAAAACATTAATCCAAAAGGAAAACTGCACCCTTGTTTATTGCTTACAATAGCCAAATTACTGAAGTAGCCTAGGTGTCCATCTATAGAAGAATGGATAAAGAAGAGGTGGTATATATATACAATGGAATATTATTCATTCACAAAAAAAGAAATCTTCCTGCTTGCAACAATGTGGAGAGATCTAGAGTATAATGCTAAGCAAAATAAATCAGTCACAGAAAGATAAATATCATACGATTTCACTATGTTAAATTTAATAAACAAATGAAAAAAAGGCAAAAAAAAAAAAAAAAAGGTAAAGACCAGAAAACAACTCTTAACTCTAGAGAACAAACAGAAACGGAAACCAGAGTGGATGGAGGGATGGGTCAAACAGTTGAAGGGAATTAAGAGTACACTTACTTTTTTTTTTTTTTTAAGATTTTATTTCTTTATTTGACAGAGAGAAACAGAGCTAGAGAGGGAACAGAAGCAGGGGGAGTGAGAGAGGGAGAAGCAGGCTTCCTGCTGAGCAGGAAGCCCTGTGCAGGGCTCAGTTCCAGGACTCTGGAATCATGACCTGACCTGCAGGCAGTCGCTTAACCAACTGAGCCACCCAGGTGCCCCAAGAATACACTTGTCTTGATGAGCACTGGTTGATGTAAAGAATTGTTGAATCACTCTATTATTCACCTGAAGCTAATATAACAATATATGTTCACTACACTGGAATAAAAATAAAAATAAAAAATGCACAAGAGAAAAAAAATGCACAAGAGAGCTTGTGCTCTCTTTCTAATAAATAAATAATATTTAAAAAAAAAGATTTCTCTTCCTTTCTCTGGTTTGGTGGTAGATGTACATCACTTCAATTCACCTTGCTTTTAATTATATAATGTCAATCATGTAATTTTAACATGAATAACTTGTAGATAAATTTGGCTAGTACTTAGTAAACATGAAAACAATAATATTTTGTTAATATTTTATTTTATTTTATTTTTTTAAAGATTTTATTTATTTGACAGAGAGAAACACAGCCAGAGAGGGAACACACGCAGGGGGAGTGAGAGAGGGAGAAGCAGGCTTCCCGCCGAGCAGGGAGCCCGATGTGGGACTCGATCCTGGGTCTCCGGGATCATGACCTGAGCCGAAGGCAGTCGCTTAACCAACTGAGCCACCCAGGCGCCCCTTAATATTTTATTTTTTAGACATCAATTGTGAAGCAATCATTTCAAGCACTTAAATAATCCTTTATGTAAAAATCTGGAGAATTTATTTCAAATACACTCCAAATATTTAGATGCTGCATAAATATTTAATAAATATTAACATCTGAAAATAAATTAACCAAATAAACATTTCAGATACACCAGAACACTTAAATAATGCTAAACTATCAAAGCTAATATTAGATCTTCCAAAAATGATAATAGAAATGATTTTGTGTTGTGCATTTTTAATTCAAAATTGTACATGGATGCAGTGATATCATAAAGACCCCAACAATGACAACTTTCAACACTATTTTTTCAATTTTACACTAATTTTGCATAAAGCAATATGAGGACAGTAGATTTAGATTCACTGATATAACCTGACAGTGGTAATCTATTAATTCATCAAATGTGCCAAACTAACTTTTTAAAAGAACAGATTTTTGTTCCCATTTTCTATTTTCCTAATTTTATAGATACATGTGATAAAAATTTCAATTTCATTAACTATAAAGCTACAAAGAGTAAACTTTTTCCAACATATCAGGTCATTTTGAGGAAAATAAAGATAGGCTTTAATATTTATATTTTATAATGTGACTGATTATTGCCTGAATTACTAGATCTGAGAGATTTATAATTCCTTAAGAATTATACCAGTACCTTGTTCATTTCAGTCATGTTATTTGTTCCTCTTTACACAAAACTGTTATATAAAAAGTTATGTCTATATATCGACAATAAAAAACTATTTAAATGTAGCAACCTTTTTCTCAATGCTTCAAGACTTCATATAAATTATGCAAATTAACATTGCTGTTTTAATATAATCTTTTAAATTATACACTTGACAAATTCTTTAAGAGAAATAATTAATCATAAAGTTTTCATTTTGCTACATAAAACTATTTCCTCTTATAAAATATGTCACTCCATTAAAAAAAATCTTCCTTAAAAGCAATCTTTATAATCTGATAAATATTTCTATGCACTTAAATAGAGGTCATGAGTCCTGTATATTAACTATTCTGTCCTGATACAGGACTTTTCTCTGCCAAAACAGAATCCCAGGAAAAAATAGAAGTTCTCCATGCCCATTTACCTTGCCAACAATTTAAAGGAGTAAAATGAATATCCTGATAGCAGTTTGGACAGGTAAGAAATGAAAAGGCTCCTATTCCCAATTTAAAGAGTGATTACATTAAAAATTTGGCACTGTCAAGTCAGGTAGAGATTAAGTTGTAGTGGGAAAAGAAACAAGGTCTATAATAGGTATTTTAAATCTGCTAAGAGAAAAATCAATTAATTATGCCTTGCTATCCATCAAAGACATTGGTTAAAAGAAGCCTTGGTAATACAACACACTATATCACCTTTCCTTCTGTAATGAAAATAGCTATTAAATATATTAATCCTAGCTATAATGCAATAATTTCTTAAAACTTATTTTCTTTCTTTAATACTAAGGTAAAATACATTTTGGAAATCTGCATGGAATGTCTCCAACAAATTGGTTCCTTAGTTTTAGCAGGGTTTATGTCATACAGTTTTATTCATTCTATCAAACACATGAAAAAACATGATCCCTCAAAATATAAAAACAAGTCTGGCCTTCTGTTATATTAAATAATGTACTCAACCATTTAATATAAAACAACATACTTTTTTGGGTTTCTGTTAAAAGGGAAAAATAGAAATTATTCATACGAAAAAAGTACTAAATGGCTAAGATATGTCTTTTTTGGGACAGAATTCACTCTTATATCCCTCTGCTACCAGTAATGTTTTACCTGCTCTAATCCAGTCAAGGTTCAAGTTCACTACTACAAATGCAGATATTTTCCAGTTCTCATCATAGATTTTTCTTTTAACATTGTTTTTGGGATGCTTTAAACAATTAGTTTCACAACTATTATTTCAAATTTATGTTTACAACTCATAGCCTATATTCAATAAGGCCATGGCTTTTACACTTTTTTGGATCACAGACCATTTAAGAGCTTAAAACGAGCTCTCTCCAGAAAGACAAATAATTACATGTCCAGTTTTGCTAGCAATTCAGGGGTTTCAAGGCTCCACTGACATCTGCTTAGGATAAAAATCCTTGTATTAAAGAGATGAAATCAAACAACAGATTTATTTTGTATCTCAAAGGTTTAATATTAAAAAATAGAGAAATCTATTTTAGGTATTGAACAATTTTTTGTAACTGATCAGACAAAATTAACATATTTACAAAGGAAGGAATTTTTGGTTTTAGTCTTAGCAAATCTTATAAGCTTATAAGATTTATAAGAATATTAGCTAGTAAATATATAATACATTAACTGGAGGGGTTAATGTTCATACTTGAGGGCAGGGTTTATCAGGATCTATAAGTAAAGAAAAACATATGCAAAAAAAGGTAGTATTTTCTAGGACTATTGATATACCATGAACAGATCCTCAGATTCACGTAGAGCATTTGTAAGGTACTGTCAGTGATCAATGATTGCAACATAGTTGCACATAGCTTAAGAAGTGATTTTTGGTATGCCTTACAGGCATGTACCCAAATAACCAAAGGACTATAATTCAAAATTTCTAGAGCAAATGCAATTAATGGCTTTCATCTTATAGTTAAAGGTTTACCATAGATTTTAATACTTCAAGTAAGTCATTAAAATCTGGTTGACTTCCAAGTATGTTTGAAAGTACATAAATTTGTAATATAAATGGGTAAGAAACAAAAGGTAATTATGACAATGTTACCTTTTTAATCCAAAAATTAAAAAGCAAAATACATTTCACATATGAGAGTAAGTGGGTTTTTTCTTTATTCAAGTAAACATTTTGATTATAATACATGACAATGGACAACCCATGGGACAAAGTATAGCAGACTACAGTTTCGTGTAGCTTTCTTGTTTCTGGGATGATTTTCCAGGTGATTCTTCAGGATCTGACATCGATGCCCAACCAAGGATTTCCAGTGGCAATGCATGAGTTCTAGAGAACTGCCTCTAGCTTTCTTCAGATGCTGAGTGCCATTTTCTCCCACCCATTTTATCCTCCATTACTTATATAAAACCCCACTCTAAAATTCAACCTGAGTTATAAAATTAACAAAATCAAAAATTAGTATATGTTTTCCCACAAGGATAAAATTAAGTCAGACTCAATTTAATCTTTCTTTTTCTATAACTTTGGAAGGATTTACATAATCTCTAAAGAGTCAGAGTAATATAGAACACAAAATATGCAAAGAACCTTATTACTGGTATACATAATATATTGGGAATTGCTAACATATTCAAAAGCTTAATCTTTGTGGGATATCAATCCTTCACCAAATATTACAGTTTACGAACAGAAGGTTGTGTTTTAATAAATGGAAATACAGTACCTCATTTTATATAAAATAACTGTGAGATCTTTTCTCACTAGTAAAGTGCTTAATTAAGAAACATTCTTCCACAACATAATTTAACTTGTCAAAGGCACGAAATGTCTTTGTCTCTCTCTCTAGGCATAGTCATTAAAATTATGGTATTACTCATTTAGATTTTATTTAATTGAAAATCTTTACTGTTTTTTTCTCTCAGTAATAAAAAAACTGCTTGAAGAAAAACATTTTTTATTTTCAAAAGTTTGCCATGAACATACATACAACACTAAATCAGATCCCTTCATGAACTGTCTGTATGCCATGAAGTACTTATGACAAGAACATATGTAAGCTTTAGGGTAAAAGTTAACAAGGAATCAGAATATCTTCCAAAAAAAGGGGGACAGGGAATTCATTAAATTAAAAATCGTTAGCTTTCATTTTATAAAAAATAGTTTGAATAATCTTCTTATAAACCTTTAATGCTTACAAAAGCAGGAAATACATTTAAAATAGTCTTTTCAACACAGATTCATTAGTACAATATGGTTATGGTCAGAAAAATAACAACTAAAATGGCATTTCAGTAGTCTGCATTCTCTTCTCAGCAAATTCCACATAGAACTTAACCAATTTGCAATTCAAAATAAAATTTAACTGCCAACAAGGTCAGACTAGTTGTAATTAGTAGCTGAATATCAAGCTCTGTTCCATTTCATATACTGTAAAAAAATTTTAAATACAGCTCAATGATAGGTACTGATAACAATACTTGACTGCATGGTTATCACCCATGACTACTGCACTGCAGGTTAAAACATACTTTGGTCAGTAAATTAAAAAGATATAAATCAAATAACAAGGTCAGAAAACTTGTTTTAGAACCAACTTCCTGACCTTAAGTAAACTTCAAATACATTGACAGGCAAGGAAAATATAATCAACTATACAGAGTCTCTATTTTTTAATCATTTGGCATTTTATATTAATAATTTCCTTGTTTAAAATATTCTTTATACTCCCGTGCACTGATTATCATAACTGTCTGAATTAAAATGAAACTAGTTACCTTCCTAGAATGTCCAGTAGTAAACGCATTAGTTGCTTCTTTTGCACTTCCACGAAGATGGTCCTTCATCCTGTAATTTTTTCAATTTTGGACCAAGAAAGAACCACCAACCAAATCCAATAAAAACACAAATGATGGATTCTACATAATAACCATCCAGTGCTGTAACACATGAGCCACCAAGCTTTTTGCAAAGCTGTAAAAGTAAAATTATAATAAATATTTCGCAATTTCAAAATGGAAGTATTCAGCAATTTAGATGTTTCTACTTTGCAATTTAAGGGATTAATAAAAAAATACTTTTGGAAGGTATTTTTATTTATTTATTATTATTATTATTTTTAAGTAATCCAAGATGGGTCTTGAACTCACAACGTCAGAGACCCAGAGATCAAACTTCACAGGGTCTACCCACTGAGCCAACCAGGCTCCCTTCAAAATGTATTTTTGTTAAACCATTTCAATATTTCATTCACTTCAAATGGTGAAATATGCTAATATACCTCAATCTCTCTAATGCTACTGAGAGGATTAAAAACATTTCTCAGCTCTTGCTGTAAACAATACTCATTTTCCATTTTGAAGATATAGCTTTTCATATTTCGGAAATGTGAAGAAATTCCAATGAATCTACTCCATAAGTGAGCTAATGTTAATTTGAAATAATTTAACAACAGACTGCTAACCATTCAGGTTTAGCTATAGTCGTTATATAGTCAGTGGAATTTCCCTTTTTCTATCATAAAACTTAGCTGTTACTTATGCACTTAATTTCCTATTGTATAGAATCCTCAAGTTAAAGGGGACAGAAACTATTCCTCTCTTGCTGAGAAGTATTTTCTAATGAGCTACTCTTACTGGCACTTGGGTAGCTCAGTGGGTTGAAGCCTCTGCCTTAGGCTCAGGTCATGATCTCAGGGTCCTGGGATAGAGACCTGCATTGGGCTCTCTGCTCAGCGGGGAGCCTGTTTCCTCCTCTCTCTCTGCCTGCCTCTCTGCCTACTTGTGATCTCTCTCTCTGTCAAATAAATAAGTAAAATCTTAAAAAAAAATAAGCTACTCTTACTGATTTGAGTATTACAACCCTCAGTTCTGACAGGAAAAAAAAATACAGAGATTCCTACACTAGAAACTATGGGGGGCACTTGGGTGGCTCAGTTGGTTAAGTATCTGCCTTCAGCTCAGGTCATGATCCTAGGGTCCTGGAATTGAACCCCACATTGGGCTCCCTGCTTCTGCTTCTCCCTCTCCTGCTGCCCCTGCTTGTGCTCTCTCACTCTCTGTCTCTGTCAAATAAATAAATAAAATCTAAAAAAAAAAAAAAAAAGAAAGAAACTATGGACAGTTATGGTTTTTCAAAAAGATACAGTACTTCTAGAGGCAAAATAAGAATATTAATATCTTTTTTAAGATATTTATTTATTTATTTATTTAAAGATTGTATTTATTTATTTATTTGCAAGAGAGACAGCATAAGAGAGGAGAGGTAGGTCAGAGGGAGAAACAGACTCCCCGTGGAGCAGGGAGCCCCATGGGAGTCTATCCTAGGACTCCAGGATCATGACCTGAGCGGAATGCAGCTGCCCAGCCAACTGAGTCACTCAGGCCCCCTAAGATTTTACTTTTTAAAGTAGTTTCCATACCCACTGTGGGTCTCAAACTTACAACTCCAAGATCAAGAATGGCATGCTCCACAGACTGAGCCAGCCAGGTTCCCAAAGATTTTATTTATTTATTTGACAGAGAAAGAGAAAGCAAGCATAAGCAGGGAGAGCAGCAGACGGAGAGGGAGAAGCAGGCTCTTGGCAGAGCAGGGGAGCCCGATGTGAGACTCGATCCTAGGACCCCTGGATCATGACTGGAGCCAAAAGCAGTCACTTCACAAAGTGAGCCACCCAGGCACCCCATAGCTTTTCTTTTATTTTTTTGATATTTTATGTATTTATTTGTTAGAGAGAGAATGCACAAAGCAGGGGCAGCAGCAGATAGAATGGGTAGAGGTGGCAAAGGAGGCAGAGGGAGAAGCAGGCTCCCCACCGAGCAAGGAGCCGGATCCGAGACTCAATCCCAGAACCCTGGGATCATGACCTGATCCGAAGGCAGGCGCTTAAGCAACTATACTACCCATATGTCCCTGAAAATTGGTATCTTAATATTAACTAAATGTTACCTAAAACTACAACATACTGGGGTGCCTGAGTGGTTCAGTTCGTTGGGTGCTACCTTGGGCTCGGGTCATGATCCCGGAATTCCGGGATCCAGTCCCATGTTGGGCTCCCTGCTCTACTTTTCCCTTTGCCCCTCACCCCACTCGTGCTCTGTCTCTCTCAAATAAATAGGTGGACTCTTTAAAAAAATAAAAGTAAATAAAAATAAAATCACAACATACTTACCTCAACAGCATCAGGTGTTCGACAATTCTGGTTTGATGCTCCCACACACTCTTTCACTGTGAGGGGATCTACTAGCCAAAGAGCTACTGTAGAAGGCCAGTTTCCTCCCAGATTGGACACAGTATTTAAAAGGGTCATATATGTTCCTCCAATAAGTGGATCACTAACCTTTGCATTAAAAGCCATTATGGAAACATACATGCTATACAATGTAACCTACAAAGAAAATGTAAAATATCTTTAGCATAATTAGGCCTTATAAAAAAGAGTCTGAGTTAAGAATGCCAAAATCCTAAATCTGAAAATTAATTTTCATTACCCTTATTAAATTCAAGTCACCAAAGATACATTGAGAGTCTACTACAGGCCAGACAAGATTATGGTAATAAAAAAATGAATAAGACACAGTCTCTCTGTGCCCTTGAAGAATTTATAATAGGCTGGGAAAATAAGGAATGAATAATTACAATGAAATTCAGTAAGTATTATAAGTAGAAGCATACACATTATACTACTGGGACCTAATCAATGAGAGATTAATTCTATAGTAAGTAGTCAAGGAAATCACAATAGAGAAAATAACAAACAGGGCGGCACTGAAGAATACATACAGCAATTAGCAAAACCCTGTATTTGTACTGTCCCTAAATACACCCTGTGTGTGTATATATAAGTATGTGAATGAATACATATGTATATTTTTTTACATATATAGAAGATAACATTTCAAAATTTATGAGACAAACTGAATAGAAAAATCTCCTTAAGAGGCAAAAAAGTACTTAAGAAGCAAGAATTAACCCTCCACTTAGAAACATGGAAACAGAGGCACCTGGATGGCTTAGTCATTAAGCATCTGCCTTCGTTCAGATCATCCAGGGATCGATCCCCCCATCGGGCTTCCTGCTCAGTGGGAAGCCTGCCTCTCTCTCTCTCTCTCTCTCACTACCCCTGTTTGTGTTCCCTCTCTAGCTGTGTTTCTCTCTGTCAAATAAATAAATAAATCTTTTTTAGAAAAAGAAAGAAAGAAAGGAAGAAAGAAAGAAAGAAAGAAAGAAAGAAAGAAAGAAAGAAACATGGAAACAAACTCTGTTTCCAAAGCAGCTTTCCTTTGAATACTGTTCCATGGGGCATTTATAGAAAAAGGTATGGCAGAGTCAAAAAAGACTAAGAAATACTAAGTTCCCCAAAAATCAACAGGCCCCTTTCACTGTAGGCCTCTAAAAGGCTTTAGGATACAAACTCCCTAAGGACAGGGATTTTGGTATGATTTATTCAGTTATATTTTAGTGCTTAGAATGGTTTCTGGCATGGAACAGATGTCCAATTAGTATTCATTGATGATTAAGATGCTACAAAAAGAGGGGTTATGTCATGTATCATTTCTCAAATTTACTTGGCCTTATACAGTTTTTTCCAGAAAGCTTCTGGCTGTCTGACACAGCAGCTACCTTTTAGAAAGTTTTCTCATCAAATCCAAAGCCAAACAAATGATTTTTCGACTACTACACTGTAGTTTTCCTATACTTACACAGACAGTGAAACATTTATTAAGTTAAAGCACTTCTTTAAACCTAGTTAGTCGGATAGATCCAGTATGGAGTTCTTCCAAATGATATAACTATATGTAAAAAATTAATGAGATTGTTTGGTAGCCACATCTTTAGGTTTCAGTTAAAAACAAATGAGGAGTTTATAATTACAATTTTCAAAGAGTTTAACCTAGGTTCCATAGAAAAATCCAAAGTGACTCTTAAATATACATTTGTAATAACTGCACTCAAGTCCCAAAGTTTACTGCTGGGTATCTATAGTTTCATTCACTTGCCCCCAGAACACAACCCCATTCTGCAACAGCAGCTTAGGTAAGGCCAGGGATTACAAACATAGCTAATAAAGAAAGAGAAAGCAGCTTAACACACAACTTTCAAAATCACAAAGAGTAAGTCTTAACTTTCAGTACAGAATCTAAACCAAAAACCTGGTATCTGTCACCCAGTAGCCATCATTATTTCTCAAGACTTTCAGAAAGAAAAGGCATCTGGAATAGCAAAAATAACCCAAGTCCACAAGTGGACTGAGGAATACTTAGGAAGGGTCTAATTACTAGCTTTGGAATTAATTCTGTAATATAACAAATACTGATTGAATGAACAAAATAAATGAAGAAACTCTCCGTGAATAGAGTTCAATAAATCAAAAACCACAGTTTAAGGTTTGCTGTCAAATAATTTCTTCAGTGTCAGACTCATGCTTAAGTCTTTTTTTTTTATTTTTTTAAAAAAGATTTTAATTATTTATTTGACATAGAGTGGGGGAGAGAGATACAGCAAGCACAAGCAGGGGGAATGGCAAGCAGGGGAGAAGCAGGCTTCCTGCCAAGCAAAGAGCCTGATGTGGGGCTCGATCCCAGTATCCTGGGATCACGAACTGAGGCAGCCGCTTAAGCAACTGAGCTGCCCAGGTGCCCCCATGTTTAAGTCTTAAAATTTACTATCATTATTTGAAGGCAACTGTAGAAAGATGTATTCTTTATTTTCCAAAAACAGTTTACTTCTGAGAAAACCACAGCAAGCTTACCTGATGTAATGCATAACTCAGCAGCACTATAATATAGTAATATATAGGGAATCCTCCTTGATGTTCTACTTTGGGAGTCCACCAAACTAGTAGAGCATATTCTAATCCAAGCAACAATCTATCGAAAAAGAAGAAACATGGAGTTGACTTCCATTTTAGGTTAAAAAATAATAACAAAAACAGAAATCTGTATGCCTACTATATGAAAGTAGCCTGTTATTTAAAACCTGTTGGGAGGTTAAAAAGAGATAAAAGTACATAGAAACAATAGTGAAGTTAAAGATGCTTTCCAAGTCTTTTTCCATATATACTTTACACACAGTTATTAGTGATACTGATGAATGTTTCTGATTTAACCTTTCTTATTTAGTAAGGTTTTATTTCATTTTTACCTGTAGGGCATGGCTTTGTAAAATATGTTTAGTGGTTGGGGACCTGCAGTGTATTTGCTGATAATCAGAGGCAATATTATCTGCAAAGGAACCATTGGAACTGCCAATAAGGCTAAGTGTTCTTTGGGTACTCCCTCTTCTACCAATTTCAGTCCTGTTACTGCATCTGCTGCTGAAAAACCAATCTGCAATATAAAAACAAAAAATACTTTAATTTATGATTTACAAAATATTTTCCCCAAGCATATATAAGTTCTCCAAGAACCTTAATCTCTTACAGCAGTTACAAACAAATATATTATTTTTTTTTTTAAAGATTTTTATTTATTTGACAGAGAGAAACACAGCTAGAGAGGGAACACAAGCAGGAGGAGTGAGAGAGGGAGAAGCAGGCTTCCCGCCGAGCAGGAAACCCGATGTGGGGCTCTGATCCCCGGGCTCCGGGATCATGACCTGAGCCGAAGGCAGTGGCTTAACCAACTGAGCCACCCAGGCGCCGCCCAAATATATTATTCTATCTGGTAGAACAATCTAGTTACAGAAGTCATACTTTATCCTACAGTCTACTGGCAACATTCAGTGAAAACAACTGACAATTCAACACTTTCAGGAACTGCAGATGGCTATAATTAACAACTAAATTTCCATTTCAAAAAGTTCAATCTCTTACAATAAACAGTAGTCAAATCCCAATTTACTGATTTCTATGTTTTACATTTTAAAGAGTCTTTAATCAACTCCAAATAAAATCTGGTTCAAATGAAGCATCACCGCCACATGTACACATTTTTAATGATTTCTCACTGATCATAATAAAATTTCCAAAAGTCATCTAACATTTCAAAAGTAACTTTGAGGCAACATTCTATCTGAAGGGTTAAATAAAATGAAGGTGAAGAAAAATTGTAGTTTAATTTTTTAAAAAGATTTTATTTATTTATTTGATAGACAGAAACATAGCTAGAAAGGGAACACAAGTGAGGAGTGAGAGGAGTGAGAGAGGGAGAAGCAGGCTTCCAGCTGAGCAGGGAGCCCGATGCGGGCCTCGATCTCAGAACTCCGGGATCATGACCTGAGCCAAAGGCAGACACTTAACGACTGAGCCACCCAGGCACCCCTAAACATTTGTTGATAGAATGAATAAATTATAGCATATTTATACAGTGGAATATTATAAGCAATGACATGAACAAACTGTTACCATAAATAATACTATGGATAAATTATATAAATATAATGTTAAATGATAGAAGAGTCAGACATAAAAGTGTTTCCATTTACTATAAATCTCCATTATATATATATATATAGATCTGCATTGTAAAAAATTTTTTATTTATATAAAAATATATTTAAAATATGCATTTATATATAAATCTTCATTTATTATAAAACTCCAAAGCAGAGAAAACTAATCTATGACATTAAGAATTAGGAGAGATGTTACTCTTGGCAAGGTTTACTTTAAGAAGAGGACATAAGATTCTAGACTCTGTAACTGAAGCACCTCCTTATACACTATTAACAGTATAATTGTAATCTTTTAAAAAGCAACTTGGCAATCATATTAACTGACCCACTAATTGCCTATCTATGAATGTACTGAAAGGAGACACACAAAAATATTCACTAGTGCATTTTTATAATTAAAAAAAATAAGTAAATATACAACAGAAAAATGAGTAAATTGCAGCAAATCTATACACTGTGGCAATTATATAACTATTAAAGTATCTTTTCTAAGTAAGCTCCATGCTTAGTGTGGAGCCCAATGTGGGACCTAAACTCACGACCCTGAGATGGAGACCTGAAGTGAAATCAAGAGTTGGACACCTAACTGACTGAGCCACTCAGGTGCCCCTAAAAAGTATGTTTCCAAAAATTATTTAATGATAAGGAATATGGAGTACTATGACAAAAAATGAGATAAAAATTACATATGGTATGATTCAGTTCCACTTTTATTTACATGCAAATCTGTATGTATTAATTGTATGTATCTGTATTAATATTAATTTGTCAATTATAACTTATTAATTATATTTATAAAGTGTTTATACGCACACACATACACACATAGCATGTATACACACATACACAGGAGAAAAAGAGGGCTGGGAGGAAATATACCAAAGGTGTTAGTAACGATTACCTCTAAATGATATAATTAGAAAATATTGCTATCTTCCTTGAACCATTATTTCCTAAAGTTGAATCTTAAGTTCCTTAAGTTTAACCTTCCCAGTGTTTCCTTAAAATGTAACCCTCTCTATCATTAGAGAGGAAAAAAATTCACTATTTCAAGAACAATGAGGCTCCAATTTTTACTTCAGGGTTGTCAAAAAATAGCTATAAAGTATTTATAAAGATAGATTTAGATACATAATATGAAATACCTATAACGACTTCAGATTTTAGGAATATTAATTCCAATACCAGCAATAACTTACTATAATGAAATAAGCTTACCTTTCCTCTAGCATAATATCTTTAAAATGTTTTTGGACTATAGAATTGGGACTTTTTTAAAAATTAGGACATCTTAATATAGAAAACATAAAGAATAAAATAAAGTTACCAAAATCCCCACTTATTTATGGTATATTTCCCTCCAACATTAAAAAAATAAGTCAACTGATTGTAAAATAGTCTAAAACTTCTATATTTCTGTGTCTTCGTAAAATCACTTTCTAAATATATAATTTTAATACCTTGGACATTAAATGTACATTCCTTATAACAGTAGGGAGCTATTTCTTTTCAAGACATTCATTTCCATACCAAGCATTAATATCATTCATTAAATAAAATTTCACATTTATTAGAAGTTTTTCAAATTTGCTTAATTCTTTTCAAGATTCCAAGACATTTAGGTTACTATGAAATCAGATTTGATATTATCATACCTTTTAAAACAAATGTAATAAACAGAAAGTACTGTTTTGTTATATTCTAAGAGTAGTAGAAAGGAACTTGTGATATGAAAAAGGCAATGGAAGTATTCCACGATATTGGTAATTATAACAGGGTGATGCATTTGCTTTAAAAATCTCTTACCTTTGCTGTTAGAATCAGAAGGCAAAATGTCAGAACTGCTGGCATTTTTATAATTGAAAAAAGCAACTTGTAAGTATCTGTGATCCCTTGGGTTTCTTCTTTTCCTACTGATACTTCTTTGTTTTCTTTTTTCAGAAGGGCAACTAGAGTTGTTGTTATCAAAAATACAGTTCCCCAGAAAAAAAGGAAATCTGAAATTAAAAATATTAACATCTATAACTTTTGAAATGACATTATCTGCATTGATACCAAATTTTGTATGTACAAATTTTCTTCCACTAAATCTGCCAGAAGATCAAATCATGTTCAAGGCAACATACCAAGCATACTAGATGAACAAGACAGCCCTGCCTCTGTTAAACATATATTACATAGATAGGGATACTTAAGGAAAAAAAAAGGAATACAGACATTTGTGGCTGAATGAAGTAAGTCTGTTGTGTCATTTTCTTCAAGGAAAGTGCTAAGAATGACTACACCCTATTTATTTATATATGTAATCTCTACACCCAACGTAGGACTCACACTCACAACCCTTAGATCAAGTCATATGCTCTTCTCCATCAGTCATACTTAAGCACATAAGCCATTTCAGTTCTTTACTAAATTATAACTTAGATGCTCATTTATATTAGATCTTCTAACTTTTATATTTAAAACTTAAATGTTTCTAATCTGTTTAGAATAGGCTTCAACAGTGTGACACAGAAGGAATTTCCTCATACTTGTACATACACAATGGGGACACATGAAGAGTTCTGTTTGGGTTGTTTCAGTAAAAGAGAACTTGGCCATTTGCCATTTTTTTTTAAACAAATTAAGCACAGGGAGTGAATAATGTTCGAAAGATTCTGTACAATAATTAAAAATAATAGTAATATTTAGAGGCAGCATTTACTGAGTATTTATCATGTTCATAAGTGTTTATCATGTTCATAAAATGCTAAGCATTTTACATGTGCAGAGCTCCTTTACTAACAATCCAATAGATTAGGATAATCCTAGGGCCCAATTTACAGATAAATAGGTTTAGGTTACACTGCCTGAAGCTACATTCTATGTCAGTGGTAAAATTGTGATTTCAAACTTTTATACAACCACCCTGAGAACTGCATGTTTGTTTGCCACTACAAAGCTTACTGGATAACACAATCTTTGTTTCATCTGTAAAATGAAAGGACTTGGCTAGAAAATCCCAGACGCTTGCTAGTTCTAACATCTAGAACTGTAGTCAGTTTTATATCTATTTACTTTTCATTCCAATGCCCATATAGCATGACTAACTGTTCATGCAGCCTATTCACCCTTTTTCAAAAACAAGTACAGTGAGCACTCTATACTCAGGGTTTTTCCTCTGTATTTGGTCTTGCTCTGCCGCTGTGCTAACCTGCAAGGTAACTACTGTGTTCACCACAGCTTGAACCTCACTTTTGATGGAAGTATATGTAATATTTGTTTAGATAAATTATTTCAGAATCTTTTTTTAGATGCTATTTATTTTAAAGATTTTACTTATTCATTTGAGAAAGAGAGTGAGAAAGAGAATCTGAGAGGGGAGAAGGTCAGAGGGAGAAGCTGACTCCTCACGGAACTGGGAGCCCGATGTGGGACTCGATTCCAGGATTCTGGGATCATGACCTGAGCTGAAGGCAGTGGCTTAACCAACTGAAGCCCAGATTTTATTTTTAAGCAATCTGTACACCCAACATGGGGCTTGAAATTATAACCCCAAGATCAAGAGTCACATACTCTACCAAATAAGCCAGCCATGTCCCTCACTTTACTGTTTAAATGTTTTCATGTTATCTCATTGGATTTTCATAGCAATCATGTGAGACAGGCAAAGCAGGTACTATTACTATGTAGAAGACACAAGGAAAAGAAAAAATAATAATTTTTAAAAAAGACATAAAGAAAAGAAGCTCAGAATATTTAAATCTTTTCCAAAGGTCAAAATAATTAAGAGGCAGAATTTGAACCTAAATCTTCTGAATTTGGGTTTCATATTCTTTCCATTATTTCATACTGCCTATATAATGATTATTTTTAAAGATTTTATTTGAGAGAGAGAGAGAGAACACAAGTAGGCAGAGAGGCAGGCAGAGAGAGATGAGGAAGCAGGCTCCCTCCTGAGTAGAGAGCACGATGTGGATCCCAGGACTTTGAGATCATGACCTGAGCTGAAGGCAGAGGCTTAACCCTCTGAGCCACCCAGGCGCCCTATATAATGATTTTTTTAAAGTTAACGTTGAAGTAAGACTCTACTAGAATTGGCTAATTATGTAGTCTCCACAAGCCTAACCAAACCCAGCCTCTGCTATTCAAATTATGCAAATTAAAGAAGCTCAGAGTCTTTAAACATAGATGGGCTCCTTGCTAAGTGTGGGGGGTCTGCTTCTCCCTCTGACCTTCCCCTTCTCATGTTTGTTCTCTCTCAAATAAATAAAATCTTTTAAAATATATATGGACATTTGTATTCTGGAGTGAATTCTTTTCTCCACCATGAGAGATCTTTAACTGATTTTATTTATTTTTATTTTTTTAAATTAATTTTAGTTATGAAAGGAAAAACATGAAACATTCTTAAACACAAAGGTATCCATTTCAAACAATGCAGTCATATACAAGTCTTATGCTTAAGGTTCATCAAGATAACGTAATTTCTAGTTTACGTTAATGTAGTGTTTTGCAACCGGGTTCGGAAGGAATGAACAACAATTTAAGATTATTCTTTTAAGTGAGGCTACTTTTCATTATTTTTGCATTCTTGTGAAATGTGACAAATAATGGCTTGTTTACAGTTTTTCATCTATAATACTATTCTCATTCAGAAAATTTTTGTTCATCATATGGTTTAAACTAACAATTTAAGAAACCCTGAGGGGCACCAGGGTGGCTCAATCAGTAAGAGTCTGACTTGATCGCAGCTCTGGTCTTAATCTCAGGGTCTTGAGTTTAAACTCTGTGTTGGGTTCCACACTGGGCATAGAGTCTACTTTAAAAAAGGGGGGGGGGAATAAAGAAACCATGAAAAAAATATGCTTTCACTGTCACTAGAAATTTCAATTAATGGTCTCTAATTAAATGTGAAATTAATTAAAGTTTTTTTTATTTTGATTTTAAGTTATATACTACTTCAAGAGTTCCAGTTCACTAAGCAAAACATCTTTAAGTTTGCTTAGTATAAACACATCTTCATCTAAACTCCAATGCCAGGAGAAAAATGTAACAAGTTAAACAGGTTTCAATACTGTCTGCTGATAAGATTATTTCTAATTTCTTTGTGCTCTTTGGATAAAGTAACATTACATGTAAAAAGAAGGAAGGAATGACAATGCATCACTTCAGGGCCCTAATTCAAAGGCCTTCCCAACAGCCCACACAGAGAGAAGAATGAAGCTAATAGCTCAGAAAAAGAGGCTCAGCCACTGCCAGAAAATATATTAGTAAGTTTTATGAACACAATTACCATAAATAGTAATAATCATTAGACCACTGGCTATTATTTATTAACACTGCTTTTGGGCTAGAGAACACCCATAGGCTGATATACAAACCACTGTAAAGATATTGTTACCAGAAACGATCTACCTACTTCACTACTAACATTTTGGTTAATTTTGATTTATGTGTTTCATCTGTAAAACCAATATGATGTGTGTGTGTGTTTGTACATATATATGATTAAGATGTCAAAGCTGATGTGCAAGTTTCATAAACATGATTTTTAGGCAAAGACCATAGGTCAAACTAAATATTCATAAGTGGCTACTAGATCTTATCTAGTACTCCCATGAATGCAAAATTTAAGAGCATATGCCAATTCACCAGTAACCAAGAAGGATATAATAGCTAGCACCTGAGTGCCTATTCTGCCAAAGCAAAACATAGGGCAGTGCAATAAATCTCACTCTCCAAGACAAGTATTATTATTCTTATTTTATACACAATGAAACAGTATTACAGCTCACAAAGTGCCAGAGGTGGGTCTAAACTCAGACCTGATCCTAAAGCAATATTTTCCATTTTACTACCCAGATATTCAGATACACCTATCTATAGCAAGTAGGCTCTCTTTCCTATCAACCAGATATGCTTGAGAAGATACCCATTTTAGCTTCAAAAACAAAGTCTGGAACATAGATACTTCAGCATACTTGTACTTCCCCTCCTCACTTCCATCTCCCCATATAGTAGTATGACAAAGGTATGTAAACCCGTAGGATAAATAAACATCACACATCTTCCTAAAGAGTTCATTTTACTCAATAGTTTAAAGGGAAGCCTTTTCAATGAAAAAATATACGTTACAGGCAAGGCAAAATTTCCAAGAATTTTTAAAGATAAAACATCAGATTACAAAAGCTTTCATGACTCTAAAGCTTTGAACTAGGTCCCCAGACTCTCTGACAAGGTGTTGGTTCACTCTCCGCCACCGGAGGAGGAACAGAAGATTAGGAAGCATTGTCTGATATCCTTGGCTCAGATCAAATTCTCTCTCCCTGGAACTCTCACACTATGGAAATTAACTTTAGTCCTTCAGTAGTCAGTGACAGGAAAGCAAACTTTCCGTTTGTTTGTTCTAAATGTCAGACCTTCCTTTCACTTCTTGCTTTCGGTACAGCAATCTATTTCACAAGTTAGAGCATCATGGGACTTTAGACCCATCACCAAGTCCGATACTCTCACTTTCACAGTGGAAGAAACTGAAATAGAAATGGTGGGATTGGCCGTGGGTCATTGGCTGAGTTTTAAAAGAAACAGATTTTTCTGTGCTACAATTCTCTCTTTGAAGCATTTACTCAAAATATCCATGCTGTTGTACAGTCCTCACAGAAAATGCTATGACTATAATATATATAAATAAATATATATGTATTTATATATATACACCCATGCTGTTGTACAGTCCTATGTATTTAGATCTGATTTGGGGATTAGGATGTTAAAAGATAGATATAATGCAAAAATCAAGTAAATATAAAGTAAATTTTGAAATCTTCCTCATGTCTTAGTTTTCCTAACCCCTTAGGAAGATAAAACTATGTTTGAAATCATATACCTTTTCTTTTCCTTTCTTTTTTTTTTTTTTTTTAAGATTTTATTTATGTATTTGACAGCACGAGAGAGAGACAGGGAGAGGAGGGATACAAGCAGGGGGAGTAGAAGAGGGAAAAGCAGGCTTCCCACTGAGCTGGGAGGCCAATGCCGGCTGGATCTCAGGACCCTGGGATCATCTGAGCCAAAGGAAGACGCTTAACAACTGAGTCAAACCCGTGTCCCAAGATCACATACCTTTTCATTAACTCCAACAATGTTAGGTTTTCCTCTGGGATAGAAGAGATTGAAGATTCTTCAATCAAGGACTGGATTAAGCAGCTCTCTTACTATTAATAACCATCTTGTTGCAAAATTTGGGCTCAAACTCAGTCAAGATGCAAGGCTGAGAAGCTAACAGATTTAGTGCTCCCATCTCATGCTAACTCTGCTCCTCTATCACTGGATGGAAGTAAATCATTCTTTTTTTAAAATATGTTCTGGCCAGGCTCAAAATCTTACAATGGATTTTAATTAAAATATAAAACATTGTTGGGGCGCCTGGGTGGCTCAGTTGGTTAAGCGACTGCCTTCAGCTCAGGTCATGATCCCGGAGACCGGGGATCGAATCCCACATCGGGCTCCCCGCTTGGCGGGAAGCCTGCTTCTCCCTTCTCTCACTCCCTCTGCTTGTGTTCCCTCTCTCGCTGTGTTTCTCTGTCAAATAAATAAAATCTTTAAAAAAAATATTAAACATTGTATATATCTCTACTCTGATGCTACGATAGGTTCTTGCATTCTGCTTTTGCATAACCTATATTCTGACACCCCTAAATCATTTTTTGTGAGCTGAACTTAGACTTTTATAAAATAGTAGACAATGACGTTTCAAACCAGCACATGAAGATGAAGAGTACATCAAAAGAGTTAACATGAAAAATAATAACATCAAATGCTGACAAGGATGCAGAGAAAACAGATCATATATATATTTCTGATAGGAAGATAAAATGGTATATCCATTCCACTCTGGAAAAAAGTTTGGCAGTTCCTTTTAAAACTAAAAATGGGGGGTGCCTGGGTGGCTCAGTTGGTTATGCGACTGCTTTTGGCTCAGGTCATGATCCCGGATTGAGCCCCGCATCAGATTCCCTGTTCCACGAGAAGCCTGCTTCTCCTTCTCTCACTCCCCCTGCTTGTGTCCCCTCTCTGGCTGTGTTTCTGTCAAATAAGTAAAATCTTAAAAACAAACAAACAAACAAACAAACAATTCAACAGGCCTCTACATAAATTTCAATAAAAGCAGAAGTGAAATTCAGAGTAAAATATACGCCAAATAAAATTAAATAATTTTTTGGTTTAGAGTATATTTTATAAAATGACTTCTCCAAACAATAACAATCCCACAGTTCTTTCCCGGACAAAGAAAGCACATACTATCATTTCTCCTTTGCTCTGTTTTAAAAAGAAAAAAGACTGTAAGACCTTTTTTGGGGTGTGGGCTCCAGTTTTTAGTATATAATCCTTCCTGAATCTACTAGCCCCATATTCCTCTACTTATCTCACTTTACTACTAGGGCCCTAATACTTGAAAATAAGTTCAAATTTGCTCCATTTTTGTGTCTGGAGATGTAAGATCCACCAGATTTCTGAACCTGTCCCATTGAAGGTAAAATTACAGCTAAATTCAAGGATTTTATATCACATACTTTGTATGATATTTACCCAGAGATTAGCTTTTAAAGTAATGGATTAGTTTTTTTATTTTTATAAAGACTCCTAATATTATTATACAGTAAAACGGAATTTTTTTGGTTTACAGTTCTATGAACTTTAACACATGTATAAATTTCAGATCACCAACACCATAATCAAGATACAGAATAGTTCCATCACTCCCCTCAATACTATCATCCACTTAAACTCACCTTCTCCTCATCCAATCTCTAGCAACTGCCCATCTGTTCTCTATCTCTATAATTTTACATTCTGAGAATGCTGGAGAATATTTTAAGTCTAAATGTGCAAGCTAATGAATGTATTACAGCCTATTTAAAAATATCAGGTCTATCTAGAAATGGGTCAGTTACTCCTGGCCACATTCTAAACAGCATTTCTGGTCATGCAAAAAATATACTGAGTCCTGCTTCAGAAAGCATGACAAAGAAATTTGTCACTAAGTATGAATTGGTCCTGCTCTCTTCCTAGTTCTAAGAATATCTTACAAGTATGTATAGCATGCATACTCATATATAAATTACATACATCTTACAAATACTGTTTTAACTATATTCATTGCCAGTTTGATTAGCTTTTCTTTCACCATCAGTTTTTTTCAAAATATTTCCTTTTTCTTTCCTGATTGACTCTTACATGTTCATGCTTACCTAGAGGACAAACAAATTCTTAAGGTCTAATATGTTTAGCTTTCTTCTCTAGTATCAGACTAAAATGCCCCAACCCAAATATCCTGCTCCTTATCCCAATCACATCTTCTATTCATTATTGATATCACTGCTTCTAGAGAAGTAGGTCTCAATTACCAGTTCACAGATTGAATCTAGACTGGAGACATATTTTATGAGTCTAATAAATGTTTTTAAAACTACAAAATAAAAAGGAAGCTCCAGCTTCTCTTGAATACCAATAAAACTCAGCAATCCTAGGATCCTACTGCCACAAGACAACAATTTATTGAAAATTGAAGCTCCCCACCTTTAGATGGGCATGAGTTTTTCAAGTCATCATGGTCCCCCCCCAAACCCTACAGTCCTGCACCAAATCACTTGATGGTTTAGAGTATATTTTATAAAATGACTTCTCCAAACAATAACAATCCCACAGTTCATTTACCACTCCAGCATTTTGGTTTGCCAAATCCCATCATAAATTCCTTGGGAGCAGAGAATTCTCAAATTTTAACACCTATCACACGGCTAGAACCAAACAGGCACTGAGTGAATAAATGTCACAGGTCCCTTAAAAAACAAAACAAAAAAAATTTTGTCATTCTAGGCCATCAGTTTTTCCAGAAGTGGATTGATGTTTTTAGACATCAAGAGCTAGAGTGCTACTTTCTCTGATAAAAAAAAGCCCAATCAGCACAAATTATATTTAGGTTTCAAGGTTTTCCCTAGCTTCCTACCAACTGTTAGAAAGACACTAGTAGGGTGCCAGGGTGGCTCAGTGGATTAAAGACTCAGGTCATGATCTCAGGGTCCTGGGACAGAGGCCCGCATTGGGCTTGGCAGGGAGCCGCTTCTTCCTCTCTCTCTGCCTACTTGTGATCTCCCTCTCTGTCAAATAAATAAATAAATAAAATCTTAAAAAAAAAAAAGAAAGAAAGAAAGAAAGAAAGAAAGAAAGAAAGAAAGAAAGAAAGAAAGACACCAGTAGGTCTTTTGTACAATAAAGTGTGGCTCTTCTTTGCTTTATGCCATTTTAGCTTAAAAGTTTTCTAAGAATGCTCTACATTCAGATAATGGGGGGAATCCTGAACAAGGCACTGGACCTCAGTTTCTACATCTGTAAGAATGAATTGAGATGACTGGGGCGCTTGAGTGGCTCCAGCGGGTTTGGTTTCCGACTCTTGATTTGGCTTGGGTCATGATCCTGGGATTATGGGATCAAGCCCCATGACAGGCTTCAAGCTCAGTGGGGAGTCTACTCGAGATTCTCCCTCTCCTCTTCCTCTCAGCATGTGTATGTGCACCCTTGTGATCTCTAAATAAATAAAATCTTTGGAAAAGAAAAGAATGAATTAAGATGGTAACTAGACTTACTGTGGTGACCACTTTGTATTGGATACAAAAATGAATTATGTTGTTTGTACACCTGAAACTAATACTATTATATACCAATTTTACCTCAATTTAAAAAAAATCGGCTCCCCAAAATAAAAATCAGAATCTAAATAATAAAAAAAGGAATATATTCTCTTTCCAAGTCATAAAACTATGTTCTAATCTGTGTTCTTCTGGGTTACTTTCATCATCTTGCAGCTCAAAAGGTTGTCCGTTTTTGCTCCTAAAGATCCCTGAAAACCAAAGGGTGCAGGACAGAAAAAGCTTCCTTCTGGGTTCAAGACTGCCTTGGATCCCTGACAAAAAGCCAATCTCAGCATAATCAAGGTTTTGTTTCTAAGGGATTTTTCCTATCTTATCCTTCATGTTCTAAATTTATTATTATTTACTGCTTTCTAAATGGCAAAAACTGTCTTTTCTCAATATATTCCATTTCTATTTATCTGTAACTCAAAACAAAGTGTTAGAGAATATATTTTATAATTCTAAAATACACCATAATTCATATTTATAATTCATAACTAGGCCTATAATTTTCTGATTTTCTCAACATCCACCTCAGTGTTTTGGCTCTATTTTTACTACCTAAGCAGTTTGATTACCTTCATGATGCTTTCTGTGCTCTTAAAATTCTTAAAAACTGCTATTCTTTTTCTCTCTTTTTTATTATACTGCTACTAAGTTCCAGAAAGATCAAAGCTATAGATATGTACAATCATAAAAAAGAGAATGAAAACTCTTCAACTCTTAACATACTAAAATGTTTGAACTAAAAACAGTCTACTACACACAGAAGAAATTAAATAGTAAGCTATTTTTAAAATTTCCCGGAAATAGGGGCGCCTGAGTGGCTCAGTTGGTTAAGCGACTGCCTTCGGCTCAGGTCATGATCCCGGAGACCCGGGATCGAGTCCCACTTCGGGTTGCCTGCTCAGTGGGAAGCCTGCTTCTCCCTCTCTCACTCCCCCTGCTTGTGTTCCCTCTCTGGCTGCGTTTCTCTCTATCAAATAAATAAAAAATCTTAAAAGAAAAAAAGAATTTCCCGGAAATAAAGTTCAAATTCTACAGAACAAGCAGCTATTCCAAAAAAATATCAGTATAAATAAAAATCCAACGTGGCACAATTTTGATCTTCCCACTGGGGAACAGTGGTGGCTAAGAAAGGATATAATTAACATGGCTCCTTAATGCATATGGCATTCTGTAAAATAATGTTTTATCAATCACTCTTATACTTAGAGAAAGCTCTAATTTACCTACTTAGTAATTTGGTTTCCACAACCTCTTAAATCTTCACATCTCCTCTGAGGTTTTCCTTAAATTAATGTTAAATAATACATTATTTCATTAGTCCTTCCTGATGACATGAGTAGTCCCAGAACAAAACGAAAAGATGCATAAAAAGCAGTAAGGTACTAATGTGATGCATTCACAAAATATTTCTAGGCAGAGAATTACCCATAGAGCAGGAGTGGGACCCCAGAACACTTCAAGACCAATCTCTGTAAGTGTAAAGAAATTAAGGAAACCAATTAAAGAAAAGTATAATGATTTCTTCAGTGGTAGTAGCTCAAGAGCAGTTTGAGGAGGTAGATAAAGGGGTCCTTTACAGGGCATAGGGGTATGGAGGAGGGAAGATTTCCAAGAGATGAGTAATGCAGTTGTGAACCCTTCATTCTCCACACTTCCCAAATATTATTATATAAGTCTTATACTTCCCTCTCGACACAGCTATTCCTGACACTTACCGTCTGGTATCCCCAAGCTAGTACTACAAGGATGAGAGAAAGCTGGACTGCTTAAATTTCAAGAGAATCACTTAAATTCATCATTATCAAAATGAAGAATTCTACCATATTCCTGATGTTGATTATTTCTGATATTGCTAATTTTACTTGTTTCCTAATTGTTAGGAAAGCTTAAAAAAAAAAAAAAAAAAAAAAAACTCAGAAAACTTTCCAAGGACGTATATCTTACTTTTTCAGAAAACGGGGAAATTTTAAAGAACTTACACAACACTGCTTACTGGATAAACTTCTCTTTCTCATAGCAATCCCCACAATCACTGCTTCAGGCACTCTGAACACGGTAGGTACTGTCCTGTACCTTTTTGTACTTTGCAGCTTCAGTGCACTTCCACCTGGCTTTGTGCATTCTGGAATTCCATGTATTTACTTCATGGAATTTTGTAATTCAACAAGGTCAAACGTTATCTCAAGTGTGAAGCCTGACTCTGACAAGCTAGCAACCTTCAGCTCCCCATAAATGTTCATTTCTCACATTCCTTGTGGGTTGGGCTCTGCTCTATTCATAGGAGGCCCTTAGAACTCTGTCACTCTGCCAACTTATTAATGCTGAATGAATTAACCCTATTCTATTAACCAGAAGGTTGGAAGAGGACTCTTGGTATGCCAGTAGAGGCAGAAATGAACCAGAAAGCATGGAACTAGAAATCTCAATCCAGTAAAAGGAAAATGTAAACCACAGGGGTTGGGCTGGATTCATGCCTTCACACCAGCCAGACTTTTAAAAAATGTGCATCTATGTAAAAAGCAAGTGTCAACAGCTTCCTAGACAGAGAGGTTTGTGTGTCATCACACAAGGTTATTGTATGAGCTGCCTCTCCCTACTCATGGCAGGGTACTCATCAATTATGACTGCTTTCCTGTACTCAATTCTAGCTGAAACTCATTTTAGCAGAAAACAACCTCCGGTAATCTCCCACAAAATAATTTCCAGCAAATTAAATTATGAGAGTGTCTCCAACGTTACACACTCTGTCACTAGGATTCACAGCCGTAAAATAAACCTAACCATATTACAGTTTAAATACACTACCTGAGAGAGTAACGATTCCCCTGGGTTGAGGCTGAAATCGCAAATATTTGTTACAAAAATCGGCAGATTCAAGGGCCAAAAACAAAACATTGCCCAAAAAGTAGCCCGCTGTCTGGCCCACTGAATTGCAAGTAGAAGCATAACCCACATTTTCCCGGGATAACATAGTTAAGGCCCAACCATCCACAGCGATGTCCTGAGTGGCGGCCAGGAATTCAAACAAAAAGAATGTCACGGTGAGAGCAATCACATCGGGCGTTCTGCCATCAGTGTTCCCCAGCAAACGGTCCACTTGTGTGGATAAATAGATCATGAACAGTCCCAGTATATACTGTGTAGGGACAAGCCAAGATTTGCGACGACCAAAGTTCTTAAAGTAAACTGCATCAACCAACGGGGCCCAGAGCAATTTGAGACTGAAGGGCCAAAAGACGAAACTGAAGAAAGCTTGATCTGTATAGCTAACGTTTTTGCTCTGCAAAATGAGTGGGATGCTTCCCGCCAGGCCCAGTGGAATGCCCTGAAGCACGTAAAGAAAAAGCAACAGAAAAATGCTGCTTAACTCCGCCCGACAGCTCCGTGGGCGTTTTGATAAGTCACCCGTGCCGGCATCCCGCAGAAGAGCTTCTTTGTCCCCTTCCCCGCCCACCAATTCCTGATGATTGTCATCCCAGCCGCCTGGCGGCAGAGGACCGCTCTTCATATCCAGAGAGTGGCTGAAAGTCCCTGGTCGTCGTTGCCGACTGTTGTCCTTGTGGGAGATGGTGGGTGACATATCGGAGACGATGCAGAGCCCCGTCTGTGGGGTGCCGGGGCTGAGCGTCTTGGATCCGCCTAGTCCCAGGTCCAAGGCTATCGCTCTGGACCAGGGTCTCGATGGTTCAGGGAGGAGGAGGACAGGGCAAGGGGTGATAAGGGCACTTCTTACAGTGGCCCGGAGAGATGAAGCCGGGAGTCAGTCCCCTGGCTGGAGGCCCAGGCGATGCCCAGGTAGGTGGCCCTTGGAGCGGCGTCAAGGAGCCTGATGGAGCCCCCCGGGCAGCCGCACCGGGCTCGGGGCTGGAGGAGAGGGCCGTGGTGCTACGATGGAAACGGGCCCTTGGCTACGGCGAGACCGAACGGCCAGTCTCCCGACCCACCTCCAGTTCTCGCCGCCGCCACTGCAGCCGACAGCACTTTCCTCACAGGACTCCAGAGAGATCAGATAACTTCCTGCCTCGCGCCTCAGGAAGTGGTCCTAGCCTCAAATAGGTCCTGTCCCCGCCTCCAGAGCAAACCAATCAGGGCATGCTCCCGAGGCCGCCTTCGGAAACAACGCGTGGTAGGAACCCGCGACTCCGGTGACCGAGACCTCGTGGGAGGATTAACACGGAAGCACCGTACGGCCTGGGCGGGGCGCCGCGTGAGCTTTGGCTCTGTGAGCGCATGCGGCCGTCTGGAAAGCGTGGGCCTCGGTGATTGGGCCACCGCGGCCACGTGAGGGCTGATTGAGGCAGGCCTGCGCGGGTGGCCGAGTGATCGCAAGGTGCAGCCGCAGAAAGGGGCGGGGGAGGCAGTTCTGGCCGTTTTCGGTAGCTTGAGGAATAGCAGTACCCACACTCGCGGCCAGGAATTGTGTGATGCGCCTGCTTTCGTGGGCCAAACAGAAACAGGGGGAAGGGCTGAAGTTTACGCAGTGTCTTTATCAGCAGGCAAGGGTGTCCCAAAAGGGTAGGGAGACACCTGGCTAAATGGAGAAGTGCGTGCTTCACAGTGCCTGAGTATTTATAGAATGATTGAGACTGTCCAGAGGTGCTAGCTTTCTCTGTAGTCCGTTTTTTTGTTTGTTTGGTTTTTGTTTTGTTTTGTTTTGTTTTTCCACCGTGGTGGAAGAAATGTGGAACTGGGGTCTGGATAACTAGTTACATTGGGTGGATTGAAACCATAAGATTCCTAACTTCCGTCTTATTGTTAAGCCCCCTAAAAGGTCTTGTAAGAGCCAAATATTAAAATTTGGTTTCATGTTAACTGGATATATATGCTTTATTGAAATGATAAGAGAAAATAACCTTAGGGAACCAATAGCATTAATTGTAATGTATAGGAAATACCTATAAAGTTTTATTTATAATGTTTAGATTACATGTAGTTTTCCATTGGATAACGAATACTAAAAACAACCTATGCTTAAAAGTAAAACATACCAAAGCTCAGGCCATT
>PITA01008085.1:72121-87138 GCA_004023965.1 Spilogale gracilis | reverse complement strand
GTAATCTAGGGAGGGAAACGAAACAACAGAGATTTTGAACACAGAAACAAACTGAGGGACTTGGAGGGAGGGGGGTGGAGGGATGGGAGAGCCTGGTGGTGGGTACTGGGGACACCTAAAGCGTGGAGCACTGGGTGTGGGGAATGGGGAATGAATCTTGAAACACTGGAAAAAAAATTTTAGTAACAATAAAAAAAAAGTAAAAAAAAAAAAAGAAAGTTCTCACTTCATTTCTATTTTTTGAAAGAGGTTCAGAAGAATACATATTATTTCTTCTGTAAAGGTTTAGTAGAATTCCCCTGGGAAACCACCTGGCCCTGGACTCTTTTTTTGGTGGGAGGTTTTTCATTACTGCTTCAATTTCCTTGCTGGTTATTGGTCTTTTCAGATTATCTATTTCTTCCTGTTTCAATCTTGGTAACTTATAAGTTTCCAGAAATGCATCCATTTCTTCCGGATTGCCTAGTTTGTTGGCATATAGGTGCAGCTAATAAATTCTAACAATCGTATCTATTTCTTTGGTATTAGTCATGATCTCTCCCATTTCATTCATGATTTTATTGAATTGGGTCCTTCTTCTTTTCTTTCAAAATGAGTCTCTTGTAGATAGCATATGGATGAGTTCTCCTTTTTTATCCAATATGAAACCTTGTGTCTCTTCATGGGAGTATTCCACCCATTTATATTCAGAACTATTGAAAGATATTAATTTAGTGCCATTGTATTACCTGTGAGGTCCCTGTTTATGTAGATTGTCTCTGTTTCTTTCCGCTCTGTATTACTCTTGGGGTCTCTTTTGCTTCCAGAATCCACCTTAATTTTTCTTTCAGGGCTGGCTTGGTGGTGACATATTCCTTCAGTTTCTGCCTATCCTGGAAGCTCTTAATTTCCCCATGCCTTCTGAATGAGAGCCTTCCTGGATGAAGTATTCTTGTCTGCATATTCTTCTTATTAAATACCCTGAATATGTCTTGCTAGCCTTTTCTGATTTGCCACATTTCTGTGGATAGGTCTGATGTCATTCTGATGTTCTTCTTTCCATATGTAAGGAACCTTCTCTCCCTAGCTACTCTCAGGATAGCTTCTTTGGCTGTATGATTTGCAAGCTTCGCTATTATATGTTGGAGTGTTGATCCATTTTTATTGATTTTGAAAGGGATCTTATCTACCTCTTGGACATGAATGTTTATTTTTTCCCCAGATTAGTGACGTTCTCAGCTATGATTTACGCAAATATACCTTCTAGCTCTCCCCACCCCATCGGGGACCCTAATAATTGTGACATTGGAAATTTTCATGATATCATTAATCTCCCCACACTTTTTTTCGTGGGCAAATAGCTTCCTATCTCTGTTTTCCTCAATTTCCTTCCTTTCTGTCAGCTTAACTTCTATATCACTTATTATCTCTTTTGCCTCACTTACCCCAAATGTTAGAGTATCCAGTTTAGATTGCATTTCATTCATAGCATTTTTAAGTTCATCCTGATTAGTTTCATTTTTGTCCTTAGAAATTCCTTATTGTCATTAATGCTTTTTTCAGGACTAGTTATGACTATTAATTTGTATCCTGAATTCTATCTATGAGTCTTGCTTATATCCATATTGATTAGCTCTGTGGCAAAGAACAGTTTCTGGTCCTTTTTTGTAAGTACCTCTTTCTTTTTTTATTTTTTTACTTTTTATTTTATGTTATTTTATTCTTTCAGTGTTCCAAGATTCATTGTTTATGCCCCACATCCAGTGCTCCATGCAATATGTGCCCTCAGTACCCACCACCAGGCTCTCCAATCACCCCTCCCACTTCCCTCCAAGAACCTCCATTTATTTCTGAGTCCGAAGTCTCTCATGTTTCATTTCCCTCCCTGAATTACCATACTTCCCATTTTCTTTCCATCTCCTACTGTCCTCTATATTACCCCTTATGCACCACAAGTAAGTGAAACCATGTGATACTTGACTTTCTCTACTTGCCTTATTTCACTCAGCATAATCTCTTCCAATCCAGTCATGTTGGTAAAAAAGTTGGGTATTCATCCTTTCTGATGGAGGTGTAGTAGTCCATTGTATGTATGTGTATATATACCACATCTTTATCCATTCATCTGTTGAAGGACACCTTGGCACTTTCCACAGTTTAGTGATTGTGGCCATTGCTGCAATGAACATTGGGTTACATATGGCCCTTCTTTTCACTACATCTGTATCTCTGGGGTAAATACCCAGTAGTTTAATTGCAGGTCATAGGGTAGCTCTATTTTTTAATTATTTAAGGAATCTCCACACTGTTTTCCAAAGCAGCTGCACCAACTTGCATCCCCACCAACAGTGTAAGAGGGGTCCCCTTTCTCCACAGCCTCTCCAACACTTGTTATTTCCTGACTTGTTAATTTTGGCCATTCTGACTGGTATAAGGTGGTATCTCAGTGTGGCTTTGATTTGAATTTCCCTGATAGCTAGTGATGACAATGTCTGTTAGCCATTTGTATATCTTCTATGGAGAAGTACTTCTTCATGTCTCCTGCCCAATCTTTTGAGTTTGAGTAGTTATTTATAGATCTTGGATATCACTCCTTTGTCTGTAGTGTCATTTGCAAATATCCTCTCCCATTCCATGGGTTGCCTCTTTATTTTGTTGAGTGTTTCCTTTGCTATACAGAAGCTTTTTATTTTGATGAAGTCCCAAAAGTTCATTTTCGCTTGTCTCCTTTGCTTTGGAGACATGTCTTGAAAGAAGTTGCTGTGGCCAATGTCAAAGGGGTTACTGCCTATGTTCTCTTCCAGGAGTCTGATGGATTCCTGCCTCATGTTGAGGTCTTTCATCCGTTTCGAGTTTGTCTTTGTGTGTGGTGTAAGAAAATAAAACACTTGGAAGCTAAAGACTATCCTGCTCAAGAATCTGTGGATCACTTCATGGAAACCAATGAGAATGAGGATACATCAATCCAAAACCTATGGGATACAGCAAAGGCAGTCCTAAGGGAGAAATACAGAGCCATCCCAGCCTCACTCAAAAAAATTGAAAAATCCCTAGTACACCAAACCTCATTATACCTTAAAGAACTGGAAAATAAAAAACAAGTTAAACCAATCCCACACACAAGATGGGGAATAAGATTATAGCAGAGATCAATGAATTAGAAACTAGAGATACAAGAGAACACATCAACAAAACTAGAAGCTGATTCTTTGAAAGAATTAATCAGATTGATAAACCATTGTCCAATCTAATCCAAAAGAAAAGGGAAAAGACCCAAATTAATACAATTAAGAATGAAAGGGAAGAGATCATGACTAACATCAAGAAAATTGAAACAATCATGAGAAATTGCTATCAACAGTTATATTCCAATAAGTTTAACAACCTAGAAGATATGGATACATTCCTGGAAACCTGTAAACTTCCAATACTGAAACAAGAAGAAATTGACAATCAGAATAGACTTATATCTAGTAACGAGATTGAAGCAGTGATCAAAAACCTCCCCCAAAACAAGCACCCAGGACCAGACGGATTCCCTGGGGAATTCTACCAAACATTCAAGGAAGAAATAAGACCTTTCTTCTGAAGCTGTTTCAGAAAATAGAAACAAAAGGAAAACTTCCAGAGTCTTTCTGTGAAGCCAGCATCACTCTAATCCTCAAACCAGACAAAGGCCCCATCAAAAAGGAGAACTTCAGACCAATATCTCTAATAAATATGGATGTCGAGATTCTTAACAAGGTCCTTGCTATCAGGATCCAACAATACTTTAAAAAGATTATCCACCATGACCAGGTGGGATTTACCCCAGGGATGCAAGGGTGGTTCAACACTCGCAAAACAATCAACATGATAGAACAAATCAGTAAGAGAAGAGAGAAGAACCACATGGTACTCTCAATTGATGCAAAAAAGGCATTTGACAAAATACAACATCCGTTCCTGATTAAAACTCCTCAAAGTATAGGGATAGAGGAAACATTCCCCAACCTCATAAATTCTGTCTACAATATCCACAGTGGATATCATTCTCAATGGGAAAAAACTGACCGCCTTCCCTCTGAGATCAGGAACAAGAGAAGGATACCCTCTCACCATTATTGTTCAACATAATGTTAGAAGTCCTAGCAATAGCAATCAGACAACAGAAAGAAATAAAAGGTATTCAAATTGGCAAAGAAGAAGACAAACTCTCTCTTTGCAGATGACATGATACTGTATGTGGAAAACCCAAAATACTCTACCCCCAAACTACTAGAACTCATACAACAATTCAGTAGTGTGGCAGGATACAAAATCAATGCAGAGAAATCAGTTGCATTCTTATACACTAACAATGAAAATATAAAAAGGTAAATCAGAGAATTGATTCTGTTTACTATAGCACCAAAAACAATAAGATGCCCTGGAATAAACCTAACCAAAGAAGTTAAGGATCTGTTCTTGAGGAACAACAGAACATTCATGAAAGAAATTGAAGAAGACAATAAAGATGGAAGAGCATTCCATGCTCATGGATCAGAAACATAAACATTGTTAAAATGTCTATACTGCCCAGAGCAATCTATACTTTCAATGCCATTCTGATCAAAATTCCACCAACATTTTTCAAAGCATTGGAACAAAGAATCCTAAAATTTATATGGAACCAAAAAAGACCCTGAATCACTAAGGAATTGTTGAAGAAGAAAAAAAAAAAAGCTGGGGGCATCCCGTTACCTGACATCAGGCTTTATTACAAAGCTGTGATCACCAAGACAGCATGGTATTGGCACAAAAACAGACAAATAGACCAATGGAACAGAGTAGAGCGTCCAGATATGTACCCCAATATCTATGGTCGAATCATCTTTGACAAAGCAAGAAAAAATATCCAGTGGAAAAAAAAGACAGTCTCTAAATAAATGATGCTGGGAGAATTGGACAGCTATGTATAGAAAAATAAAACTAAGTTCCTCTTTCTTGTCATTCTGTCCAAAAAATGATGGGTGGGTGAATGAAAAGAGTCCAAAATATCAGCCACATCCCAAACAAGTTGCATCCTAGCAACATCCTGATTAGTCAGATGCTACCACAGAAAAACAAAGCCAAAATGAAACACAAAAATAAAATTTAAAAAGGGGGAAGGGGAAGAAAGATTAAAATCTTCATTGTGGACAAAGTGGGGTTTTCCATTTGTTCCTGGCTGAATTTTGGTCTGTGTGTTAGAAGGTTCTACATCCTAAAATCACAACAAAAGTAAAACTTATGGGACATCTGGGTGCTCAGTCATTTAAGTGTCTGCCTTCAACTCAGGTCATGATCTCAGTGTCCTGGGATCAAGTCTCACATTAGGCTCTTTGATCATCAGGAGCCTCTTTCTCCCTCTGCCCACTACTCTCTCTCTCTCTCTCTCTCTCTCTCTCTCTCTCTCTCTCTCTGACAAATAAATAAAATTCTAAAAAAAAATGTTACACAGACACACACACACATATATATATAATAGAGTGTAAAAAGTATAAAAATAAAGTATAAAAAAGTATAAAAAGAAAGTATAAAAATAAAGCATATATCTATAAAATATATGTGTGAAAACATAGAAGTTAAAATGTGACTATGATACATAAGTTGGTTATTATATCAATTATGGCATCTATTTGAAATGAGAAAAAGTTGAAAAGAAAAAGAGAAAAGGAGTATTGTATCTGAAATATAAATGAGTCATGAAGCAACACCTGGAGCTTAAAATACTGTTTGTCCATGGCTTTGGAATTTTACAGTCTTATGGGATCCATAGGCTTGTCGGTCACCTGCTCTTCCAGACCTTCTTCTGGGGGAGTGGCCTGCTGTGATGTTTCTCAGGTATCCCTGCCTGGGAAGAGTTGTCCCACCCCTTGTCAGGGGAATGGAGTCAGTGAAAACTGGTCCTCTGTATGGCTTTTGTTCCCTGGAGGCCTTTCACACCTCTTTGGAGGATGAGAGCAAAAATGGCTGTGCTAAAATCTTTGGCCCAGAGCAGAAAGATCACAGTCTGCCCTCTTTAATAAACTCTCTAGGAAAAACAGACTCTATTTTTGTATGCACTGAAAACTGCAGCCTCCTATGGTGTATGCCCACTTAAACTTTCTCAGAGGTAGTCCCAGGAGTCCAGGACTGCCACTGACCTTTTTGACTCTAAAACCATGAGTGGCCATGGGCCCCTGCATGCACACCTGAAGCTCCTGGATCATGCCTGGTTGCCATTCTAATGTGCTTCCTGAGCTGTTACTGCCCTGAGAACTTTTGCTGGGTCAGGTGCAGGTTCCAAATGTTTTCAGGCTTCTCAGGAATTAAGAAATTATTGACCATCCCAGCTCATGATTTATGGTGATTCAAGCTGAGAGTCCCCTCCTGGGCTCACTGACAATAACCTATTTCCTAGCTCCACTGCTCAGGTACTCTACCAGTTTGGGCACCCCCATTTGCTCTATGAATCCTCATATCCTGAGACCACAATTCCATGCCTTAACTAGAATTCTGCCTTTTCAATTTCCAGAACACATTTCAGAGAGATGTCTCTCACTAGAGAAAATTTCTAAGGGTTTATTTTGCACTCCAGTGTTGTATCACTTTCCAGGAGCCAGCTTATGGAGGCTCCTTGCCCCTTATGTTTATCTTCCTATATCTCCCTACAGATTCATGACTCCACACATCCTACCTTGCAAAAATCAGTCGCTTTTCACTTTGTAGAGATGCAGGTATATATTCTTACATCTCAAGCTGATTTCATGGGTGTTCAAAATGCTTTGATAGACATACAATTAAATTCAGAGAATTAGTTGAAATGGAGTCTCCTATTCCTCCACTATCTTTCCTCCCTCCCATGATATGTGGAATTTAAGAAAGAATGCAGAGGACCATAGGGGCAGAAAGGAAAAAGTGAAACAAGACAAAACCTGAGAGGGAGACAAACCATAAGATACTCTTAATCTTAGGAAACAAATTGAAGACTACTGGAGAGAAGGGAGTGGAAGGATTAGGTTACTGGGTGATGGACACTGGAGAGGATATGTGTTGTAATGAACACTATTATATAAGAGTGATGAATCACAGACCTGTACCCCTTAAACAAATAATATTTTATGTTAAACAAACAAAAAAACCCCAAAAATCAGAAAGTCATTGAACTTTGTTGAATTCTAATTTTCTCATCTGGAAAATAAAGTTACTGTGAAGATTAAATAGAACCAAATACTAAAATGTACCTCCAGATAGTCTGCTAAGAAACTCCTGCATAGAGCAATGGTATGGTTCCTAAGAATTTTGGTATCCCTGCTCCTCTCTGGGAGCATCCAGTAGTGTACTGTGTGCTGTGAGGAATACAAGGGAGGCATAAAACAAGGCCCCTGCTCTCTAGTCAATGGGATAATCAAATGAAAAACTTGCTGGTCTAAGGATTCTTACTATTGTTTTGATTGTGTGCAGTCTAAGATTCCAGTGAGCTCATCAACCAATGATAGACTCAGTAGGATACAGGCTCCTGATCATTGAGAATTTTAAAAAAATATATTTATTTATTTATCTGAGAAAAAAAACAGGGGAAGAGCACAGAGGGTGAGAATCTCAAACATACTCCTTGCTGAGTGCAGAGCCTGATGCGGGGCTTGATCTCACAATCTTGATTTCATGATCTGAGCTGAAACTGAGAGTCAGATGTTTAACTGGCTATTTAAATTCCCAATTATCCGGAATTTTCCAGCCAAACTGAATGACAACTCATTCTTGAAATAGAAGGAGGTTTTTATTTTGATTAAATCCCAATATTTTACTTTTGTTTTTGAAAAAAAAATGGAAGAAAGAATTCCTAAAGATCTCTGACAATAGAATACTACACCTCCATCAGAAAGGATGAATATCCAACTTTTGTAGCAACATGAACTGGATTGGAAGAGATTATGCTGAGTGAAATAAGCCAAGTAGAAAAACCCAAGTATCACATGGTTTCACTTACTTGTGGTGCATAAGGGGTAATATAGAAGACAGTAGGAGAAGGAAAGTAAATGGGAAGTAGGGTAATTCAGGGAGAGAAATGAAACATGACAGACTTTGGACACAGAAACAAACTGAGGGACATGGAGGGAGGGGGTGGGGGATGGGAGAGCCTGGTGGTGGGTACTGAGGGCACCTATTGCATGGAGCACTTGGTGAGGGGCATGGGCAATGAATCTTGGAACACTGAAAAAATAAAAAAATTTAAAGTTAAAAAATATATATATGAGGAAGTATGGAATAAATTATGAAGACACTCTTGGTTATGTATTTATTATTGTTCTATAGAAAATCACCACACATTTAGTGTCTTAAAATAACAGCAACTTATTTATTTTTAGTTCAGAATTCTAAATTCAATGAGCTGACAAGATTATGTTGTTACTGCAGGCTTCAGGAGAGAATCTGTTTCCTTGTCATTTTCAGTTTCAGAGGCTGCCCACATTCTGTGGCTCATGGCTTCTTTCTTACATCACATGACTCCTTGTTTCTGTCATGACATCTCCTGCTACTCATTCTTGTCTGGCTGCCTCCTTCCCTCTCTTCGCTTTTATAAGGACTTTGTGTTTATAGTGAGTCCACCTTGATAAACCAGGATAATTTCACCTATCTCAAATCCTTAAACCAGAAAAGTCCCATTTACCATGTAAGATAACTTATTCACACATTCCAGGGATTAAGATGTGAACATCTTTAGGGGGATATTATTCAACCTACCATATGTACTGTAACTCAGAGATAACCATTGGTATTAGAAAAGTCAGGATGGTATTTATGGAGGCAGTACATCTTGACAGGTATGAAGATAAGGAGGAGGTCATGCTTATGTTGAAGAATGACATGAACACAAGCAGTGGGGGTATAAGTTTACATGGGGGCTATTAAAGTGACTGATATAAATGCAGTAGGTGTGAAAAATACAACCAAATGGAAGGAGAGAAAGGTCAGATCACAAAGCCAGGCAAAAGGATCCAAAGTTGGTAGAATGACAATTGGGAGTTACTGCAAGTTCCCAAGCAAGCCCCAAGTAATGTTATAAAATCATTCTCAGGATGGTTGGTCTAGGCAAGTAGAGGTGAGAGAAGGGATCCAAAGAGGAACAAAGGTTGAATGATTTGTCTCTACTGAAGTATCACTTATGTCTAAGCTGCTTTAGGGTACCTGAAAATAAATTGCCAACTATTTCAAGGGAGAGAGAAAGGGCCAAGGAGGGATCATTTTAGCCTCTCTCAACTTACAAGGGCACAAGCCATAGACAAAAACCAGGGGACTCTCATAGCGTTTAGCAAAGGAAGATGATTTCTATGAGCTCAGGGAATTTTTTTCTTTTTTAAAGAGCAAAATTACACTACACTTACCTCATTGCCACATTACTTCCATCTATGACAACTGGCCTCAAATTTTCACTGCTGTCTATTTCATCTTCAAGAGACAGTTCAGGGCTTGCAATCTCTCTGGAGCTGGGACCCCGAGGCACTAACAGACTCAAGCTTACCTGCCCTTCAGAATCACCTTTGTTCCCAAGTCTGACAAGCTCTGCCAATACATCATTAATAAGTGATTCTGGGCCCAGCTTGTTCAATACTGATTGAATCTGTGCTTCTGCATAGCCCAGCTTTAGAGCAAAATCCATCTTGGCTTGGTATTCCTTTTCCAAGTCAAGCTTCCCCTCTTGCAGAATGCTGCTCTGGGAGAAGCTTGGGTGATCTAAGCAGGGTGATCTATAGAGCTGACGGTGTGGCTTAGAAGGAATTTCCTTTTTTTTCAGTTGAGCATCCCCAGGTAGGTAGCTATTGTCATTGCTGCTGCTCTTAATTATCATCTGTTCAGGGTCACTTTCAGCGTTCATCCACTCTTCAGAGTCAGCATTGCTCTTTTCTATGTTGTCCTGCTTAGACTCTTTTTCTTCCTTGGAGGCATTCGTCTCCATTTTTGTTGTCTCCACTGCAGCTGTGGCCGTCATTCCGTTCGGTAAGCAGTTTGAGGTTTAATCAGCTCTTTTTCTTTTTAGCCTGCTTGAAATCCATATACAGTTACATTCCTTTGTGGTAAAATATGGTGGTAGGGACGGTGCAAGAGTTTGTCTGTTTGGTTCGGTATGTTCAGATGTTACCAGTCCCTACAAATAAACAAACATACCACAATCATGTTTAGTAAAATTCTGGAAGAGCACTTCAGAATGCAAATGTTTCTTTGTAAGAAATTACAGGCTATATGACATTTAATTTTTGTGATTCAAATAATTGTACTCATCTTATAGTAAAAAAGACTTCAATTCTTTAATAATTCTATGCATAAAAATTTCAGTGGTGGCAATAATACTGTATTATAAAAATACCTCCCCATTCACAAAATAAATCCCACTATAGTTAACTGCTAATCATAACAACCTTGAGAAAGAAAAACATGGCATTTCAACAAGGGTCAAGAATATATACATCCTTGAGAGGATGCTCTCTTTCCCTTTCTGTCAAATAAGTTTTGCCAAATCTCACACAGGATCTTTCTTGCTGAAGCTGAGTTCCACTTCTGAAGAGCATAACATCTCCAGCGCTATTCATTGCAGAGTATCAGAGACTCTATCTACTGGGTAGACTGGAAAACTATTGAGATTTCTTTCAAGCAATTGAAGCAGGGTATGAGGTGACAAGTAGATAGATGTGTACCATATTTTTTTAAAGTGTCTGTGTACAATTATGAATTTTATGTGCAGCTTCTTTTATTTATTGTAGTTGTATTTATTGTATTGTAAAGAAGAGACAATTAAGTCAATTTGCACAATAAACCAAAACAGTTTTTTTTTTAAAGATTTTATTTATTTGTTTGACAGAGAGAAACACAGCCAGAGAGGGAACACAAGCAGGGGGAGTAAGAGAGGGAGAAGCAGGCTTCCTGCTCAGTAGGGAGCCTGATGTGAGGCTGGATCCTCAGTCTCCAGGATCATGACCTGAGCCAAAGGCAGTTGCCCAACCAACTGAGCCACCCAGGCTCCCCCAAAAAAGTTTTAAAAGAATATTAATTACAAAAGAGAATTAAAGACAATTTTATTTCTTAACACTTCTCACCTACTGCATCTGTCTCTGCAAGTTTGTGTTCTAACTTGGTCAAAGTTTTTTTAATCAGCCTGAGCTTTTGTTTCCTCATACATAAAATGAGAATATTGATACTTTACAAGGTAAGGATTATGTAAGATGAATAAGTGCTTAGAAAAGTGAATAGAACATATAGTAGGTTCTCAATATATGTAAAAGATGCAACAGACACCATCAAGAGATTTTTTTAAAGAATTCTAACAGTGAGGTAAATGCTGTAGACCTGTGAGCACTAATAAGCTCCTCAGATAGCAAGAGTGTTCATTAATCTAAAACCAGATTATCTAGATAACCAAAGTACTAGAGTTTTTCATTTACCCTTCAGTAATATTTATACAAACAAGAAGAAAAGTCACCAACATTGCTGTCTAAGAATAATATGGATAACTGCATGTGTGCTTTAAGAAAGTCACATTTGGAAACATTAAATGCACACAGAACTGAAATCTCAAAACAGATATCCTCATAGCATATGACTTCTATAATGATTATACTGTCACTGTGACATAAAAATTTTCCCTTAAAGAATTAGCTAATATGCAGACATCCATTCACTTCTCTATTAATCTCTTACTTGAATTTTGAAGTCTATTTCCTTTATATGTTTATTTACTGACTTAAATTTTGTCCTCTTCAAAATAATTTCTAGTGCACATAGAATATTGAGATTTTCCCCTTAAATTTATTCAAAGCTCAAAAGTCACTTAAAAACAACTGTTTATAAGACTAACTGTATATTTCACTGGTAAATAAGAGCTATCTGTAGAAGAAAGTTTGACTGTTCCTAGCTATTGGACCATAGAATTTTTTTCTTCTCTATTCTCTTATATTTTGCTCTGTTCAAATTAACATTGATGTGAACACCTTTACCATGTTCATGTATACAATACGTTACATGTTACATATAGTACATGTTCAATATACAGTAGCAAATTTAATATCAGAAAAAAAAACCCACAGCATAAGAAATATTCACTATAATTATTAGTTTTATTAGGGAAATTTCCTACTCAATGACCTATGGCAGAAGATAAATAAATGACATAGCAAACATAAACTTGGATTTGCCTTTCAAAGCCTGAAGAAAAAAGATTTTAAGGAAAATGTTGACAGTCTGTCCTAAAAGTCTGTGTATAGGTGTAGGTGTCATGTGCTTTTGGTGTTTGTTTTGTTGAGCAACAATATAAACTTCTTGAGGCAAAGATGGCAAGAATACTTTTCATTTGAAAGAATAGTCACTGAGTGTCAGACCCTGAAGGAAGCCCAGGGTGCAGAAAGAGAAACCAGAATTGATTCTGTCCTCCAAATAACTCACAAACTAATAAAGATTGGATAGAAATGGCTCCACAAAGTTCTAAAACATAGTTCCATAGAGGTGGCCATCTATTATTATCCAAGCTGAGACACTTACGAGAAAAAAAAGAACATTTCTAATAATTATGTCATATCATTGGGCATAGAAATTAGGTGTGTCCCAGGAACACATGGATGTATGGTTGGTCCTTCAAGTTACTTGAAAATTTCCATCCACATACAAAAGAGGGAAATTTAATTGTGAATCAACCAAGAAATCAAAGAAGAACTGAAACACTTCATGGAAACCAATGAGAATGAAGATACATCGATCCAAAACCTATGGGATACAGAAAAGCAGTACTAAGGGGGAAATTCATAGCCATCCAAGCCTCACTCAAAAAAATTGAAAAATCCCGAATACACCAACTCTCATTACACCTTAAAGAACTGGAAAATCAACAAAAGATTAAACCAACCCCCCACACAAGGCAGGAAATAATAAGGATTAGAGCAGAGATGAATGAATCAGAAACTAGAGATACAGTAGAATGCATCAACGAAACTAGAGACTGGTTCTTTGAAAGTATCAATAAGATCGATAAACCATTGGCCAAACTAATCCAAAAGAAAAGGGAGAAGACCCAAATTATTAAAATCATGAATGAAAGGGGAGAGATCACGACTAACACTGAGGAAATATAAACAATCATCAAAAATTACTATCAACAATTATATGCCAATATGTTTAACAACCTAGAAGATACGGATACATTCCTAGAAACCTATAAACTACCAAGACTGAAACAGAAAGACATTGACAATCTAAATAGACCTATATCTAGTAATGATATTGAAGCAGTGATCAAAAACCTCCCCCAAAACAAGAGTCCAGGCCCAGACGGATTCCCTGGGGAATTCTACCAAACATTCAAGGAAGAAATAACACCTATTCTCCTGAAGCTCTTTCAAAAAATAGAAATGGAAGGAAAACTTCCAGACTCTTTCTATGAAGCCAGCATTACACTAATCCCCAAACCAAAAAAGACCCAATCAAAAAGGAGAACTTCAGACCAATATCACTGATGAATATGGATGCCAAGATTTTCAACAAGATCCTTGCTAACAGGATCCAACAATACATTAAAAAGATTATCCACTATGACCAGGTGGGTTTTATCCCAGGGATGCAGGGGTGGTTCAACACTCGCAAAACAATAAACATGATAGAATAAATCAATAAGAGAAGAGAGAAAAACCACATGGTACTCTCAATTTATGCAGAAAAGGCATTCGACAAAATACAACATACGTTCCTGATCAAAATTCTTCAAAGTATAGGGATAGAGGGAACATTTCTCAACCTCATAAAATCTATCTACGAAAAACACACAGCGAATATCATCCTCAATGGGGAAAAACTGACAGCCTTTCCGCTGAGATCAGGAACAAGGCAAGGATGCCCACTCTCACCACTACTGTTCAACATAGTGTTAGAAGTCCTAGCAACAGCAATCAGGCAACAGAAAGAAATAAAAGGTATCCAGCTTGGCAAAGAGGAAGTCAAACTCTCTCTCTTTGCAGACGACATGATACTGTATGTGGAAAACCCAAAAGACTCTACCCTCAAACTACTAGAACTCATACAACAATTCGGTAATGTGGCAGGATACAAAATCAAAGCGCAGAAATCAGTCGCATTCTTATACACTAACAACGAAAATATAGAAAGGGAAATCAGAGTAACCATTCCATTTACTATAGCACCAAAAACTATAAGATACTTAGGAATAAACCTAACCAAAGAAGTCAAGGATCTGTTCTCGAGGAACTACAGAACACTCATGAAAGAAATTGAAGAAGACATAAAAAGATGGAAGAGCATTCAATGCTCATGGATAGGAAGAATAAACATTGTCAAAATGTCTATACTGCCCAGAGCAATCCATACTTTCAATGCCATTCTGATCAAAATTCCACCAATATTCTTCAAAACATTGGAATAAACAATCCTAAAATTTATACAGAACCAAAAAAGACCCTGAATCGCTAAAGAATTGCTGAAGAAGAAAAGCAATGCTGGGGGCATCTCATTACCGGACTTCAGGCTTTATTACAAAGCTGTGATTACCAAGAGAGCATGGTACTGGCACAAAAACAAAGAAATAGACCAATGGAACAGAGTGGAGATCCCACATATGGACACACAAATCTATGGGCAAATCATCTTTGACAAAGCAGGAAAAAATATCCCTTGGAAAAAACACAGTCTCTTCAATAAATGGTGCTGGGAAAATTGGACAGCTACGTATAGAAGAATGAAACTAGACCATTCTCTTACATCACACACAAAGGCAAACTCGAAATGGATGAAAGACCTCAACGTGAGGCAGGAATACATCAAAATCCTGGAAGAGAACATATGCAGTAACCTCTTTGACATAGGCCACAGCAACTTCTTTCAAGACATGTCTCCAAAGGCAAAGGAAACAAAAGCGAAAATGAACTTCTGGGACTTCATCAAAATAAAAAGCTTCTGTACAGCAAAGGAAACAATCAACAAAACAAAGAGGCAACCCACAGAATGGGAGAAGATATTTGCAAATGACACTACAGACAAAGGGCTGGTATCCAAGATCTATA
>PITA01008085.1:0-72021 GCA_004023965.1 Spilogale gracilis | reverse complement strand
GAAGATGTGAACACATCAAAAAATGGGCAAGAGACATGAAGAGGCACTTCTCCGTAGAAGATATACAAATGGCTAACAGACACATGAAAAAATGTTCAGCATCACTAGCTATCAGGGAAATTCAAATCAAAACAACGCTGAGATACCACCTTACACCAGTCAGAATGGCCAAAATTAACAAGTCAACAAACAACAAGTGTTGGAGAGACTGCGGAGAAAGGGGAACTCTCTTACACTGTTGGTGGGAATGTAAACTGGTGCAGCCGCTTTGGAAAACAGTGTGGAGATTCCTTAAAAAATTGAAAATAGAGCTACCCTATGACCTGCAATTCACTACTGGGCATTTACCCCAAAGGTACAGACGTAGTGAAAAGAAGGGCCATATATACAGTAATGTTCATCGCAGCAATGGCCACAATCGCCAAACTGTGGAAAAAGCCAAGGTGCCCATCAACAGGTAAATGGATAAAGAAGATGTGGTACATATATACAATGGAATACTATGCCTCCATCGGAAAGGATGAATATCCAACTTTTGTAGCAACATGGACTGGATTGGAAGAGATTATGCTGAGTGAAATAAGCCAAGAAGAGAAAGTCAAGTATCACATGGTTTCACTTTCTTGCAGTGCATGAGGGGTAACCTGGAGGACAGTGGGAAAAGGAAAGTAAATGGGAACTAGGGTAATCCAGGGAGAGAAACGAAACAACAGAGACTTTGGACACAGAAACAAACTGAGGGACTTGGAGGGAGGGGGATGGAGGGATGGGAGAGCCTGGTGGTGGGTACTGGGGTCACCTAAAGCGTGAGCACTGGGTGTGAGGAATGGGGAATGAATCTTGGAACACTGGGAAAAAAAATTTAAGTAACAATAAAAAAAAAGTTAGCCTATGGAATGGGAGAAGATATTTGAAGATGAGATATCTGATAAAGATTTAGTATGCAAAATCTATAAAGAATTTGTCAAACTCAACACCCAAAACCCAAAAATTCCAGTTAAAAAATGGACAAAAGATGAGAATAGACAGTTTTTCAAAGAAGACATAGAAAGGGGTAACAGACACATGAAAATATATTGAACATCACTCATCATCAGGGAAATACAAATCAAAATCACAATGACATACCACCTCACATTTTTTCTTTTTTTTATTGTTACTTAAGTTTTTTTTTTTTATTTTCCAATGTTCCAAGATTCATTCCCCATTCCCCACACCCAGTGCTCCACGCATTAGGTGCCCCCAGTACCCACCACCAGGCTCTCCCATCCCTCCACCTCCCTCCCTCCAAGTCCCTCAGTTTGTTTCTGTGTCCAAAGTCTCTGTTGTTTCGTTTCTCTCCTTGGATTACCCTACTTCCCATTTACTTTCCTTCTCCCACTGTCCTCCAGGTTACCCCTCATGCACCGCAAGTAAGTGAAACCATGTGATACTTGACTTTCTCTACTTGGCTTATTTCACATTTTTAAGAATGACTAAAGTTAACAACACAAGAAACAATGGATGTTGATAAGGATCTGGGGGAAGAGGAACCTTCTTGAATTGATGGTGGCAATGCAAACTGGTGCAGCCACTCTGGAAAACATTGTGGAGGTTACTCAAACAGATAAAAATAGAATTATTCCATGGTCTAGAAGTTGCACTGCTAGATATTTACCCAAAGGATTCAAAAATGCAGATTCATAGGAGTTCATGTACCACAATATTTATAGCAACATTATCAACAATAACCAAACCACAAAGAGACCCCAAGTATCCATTGACAGATGAATGCATAAACAAGATGTGGAAAGGGGAGACTAGATGGCAGAAGAATAGGGGGCCTTGTTTCATCTGGTCCCTTGAATTTAGCTAGATAATTATCAAATCACTCTGAATACCTCTGAATCCATCCTAAGGTGTAAGAAAAGAATTGCTGGACTTCTACAAATAGAAAAGTGACCACTTTTTTGCAAAGCAGGAGGTGTGGAGAAGTGAATCTGACGGAGTGTATTAGAAGATTAATTGCAGGAGGAATGAGCCTCTGTAAGCCGGCTACTGGAAAGTGATATAGCCATGGAGTACAAAATCAGAACCTTTAGAAATCTGCTCCAGTAAGAGACATACATACCTAAAAGATGCTCAGGTGGCAAAGCAGGGTAGGATCCTAGGTGGGAGAGTGTGGTTTCAGGATCTCCAGGGTCACAAAAAGAACCTGTTATGGTTAGTGATTTCAGAGGGGCCTCTCTGCTCCTTCATAAACTGTGAACCATGACACAACCTGGCAACAGGTCTACATGAGGGGGCACCACAAAGGGCAGAGATGCAGCAATCCTCTGCCTTCCTCTGGGGAGGGTCAGTGAGGGTTCAAACCACAGCAGTATGCAGATGTTGGCACACACATTTTAAAGACTGTTTATCTCTGGGGGGTTGCTGAAGAGAAAGGACAGGGATTTTTCAGCTCTGGGACTGAAGATCAGAACATGACCATCTCTTTTTTTTTTCTTCTAAAGAGGTACAGAGTGTTTTAATGTTTTAGAGAGGAAGGGTGGCAGATGGGTTTGTCTGGTGATGAGTATTAAGGAGGGCACATATTGCATGGAGCTCTGGGTGTTACACACAAACAAAAACTAAGGATGTACTGTATGGTGACTAACATAAGGATGAATACCCAGCTTTTGTAGCAACATGGACTGGATTGGAGGAGATTATGCCGAGTGAAATGTGCCAAGCCAAGAAAGTCAAGTACCATATGGTTTCGCTTACTTGTGGAGCATAAGGAATAATATGGGGGGGGGACAGCAGGAGAAGGAAAAGAAATGGGAAGTGGGGTAAACTGGGGAGGGAGAGGAAACATGAAAAACTTGCGCTCAGAAATAAACTGAGGGTCTTGGAGGGAAAGTGGGGGGGATAGATGAGCCTGGTTGTGGGTATTGAGGGCATGTATTGCATGGAGCACTGGGTGTGGGGCATAAACAATGAATCTTGGAACACTGAAAAAATAAAATTAAAAAATGCACTCTTATATGAGAAAAAATAATATAATAAATAAATAAACAAATAAATAAGTAAATAGATAAATAATAAAATAAAGAGGTGTAGAAAGGCTTCAGGTAACAAAAGCCACATAGAGGAACCAGAAGCAGATTACACTCAGCCTGGGACTCTGGGAAGTGGCAGTGCAATGCCACAGAAGCAGACACCTGAGAATCATCACAACAGGTCCTTACCCCAGAAGAACAGCTCAAACAACAGGTGAATACCAAGTTTACAGAGCACACAGGACAGCAAAACTCCAGGGTGAGGGGAAAATAGTACATAGAATTTGAGGTTTTTTTTCTTATGATTTCTTTATCTTTCAGTTTAAAATTTTCCTTTTCTGTTTTTTTTCTTTTTGACTAGTTTCTTATTTCAACTGTTTGTTTTTGTCTTTTTATAAACTTTCATTATTTACATATATTTTATAGACATATTCTTCATTGTTGGCTTCCATTTATGGTATTCAAGTTCATTTTTTATATTTATCAAAGTTTTGCTTTTTTAACAATTTTGTTATTTGGTGTGTTCTAAAAAAAATACCAAAATACACCCTAAACTAAGTATATCACCCTGTTTTGTTCACCAGGGAGATTACATAATCACCCCCCTGCTTTTTTCTTCTTTTCCTTTTTAATTCATAATGTCTTCAGATTTGTCTAGTGTGTATTTTACTTGGGTTGTGGTTGATATTTTTGATTTTGTTCTTTCCATCACCCATTCTTCTCAGGGCAAAAGGCCTAGAAGGTGAAATTCACAACAAAAGAAAGAACCAGATGTAGTAATGTCTACCACAGATCTAGTTGATATAGATATATTAAAAATTTCAGAGCTGGAATTTAGGATAAGGATTATAATGTTACTAACTGGCTTTTAAAAAGCATAAAAGATACTCAAGAACATCTTAATGCAGAAACAAAATCTTATCAGGGTGAGATTAAAATGTTTTAACTGGCATGCAGTAAAAAATGGATGCTCTAACAGTTAGGGTAAATGAAGCAGAAGAGAGAGTAAGTGGCATAGAAGACAAGTTGATGGAAAGGAAAAAAAGGTGAGAAAATGAGAGGAAAACAACTAATGAACAATGAGGGGGGCTTCGATAAATCAGTGATAGCATAAAGCAAAACAATATTAGAATTACTGGGGTCACTGAGGAAGAAATAGAGAGAGGGAAACAAAAGATATATTCAAATTATAGGTGAGAATTTACCTAATCTGGGGAATGAAACAGGCATTCAAGTTCAAAAGGTAAATTTTGAGCTTGAATGCCTCTAAAAATCAATACAAATAAATCAACACCCCAAAATTTTGCAAAAGACTTTACAAAAGATTGTAATCATCATAGATAAAGAGAAAATTCTTAAAATAGCTTGAGACAAGAGGTTCTTAACCTACAGGAGTAGAAATAGTAGGCTGGCAACAGACCTATCCACAGACTTGACAAGCTAGAAAAGGCTGGCAAGATATCTTCAGAGTACTAAATGCAAAAAAAAAATGCAGCCACAAATACTTTATCCAGCTGTCAATCAGAATGCTTTAACCAGACTATCACTCAGATTGGAAGGAGAAATAAAGAACTTCCAGGACAAAGAAACTAAAAGAATTTGTGCCACCAGCCAGCCCTGCAATAAAGGGGATCTTATAAGTGAAGAGAGAGCCCAAAAGAAACATAGACCAGAAAGAAACAGAGACAATCTATAGAAACAGGGACTTTATAGGAAATACAATGACACTAATTCCATATTTTTCAATAGTTACTCTGAATGTAAATGGGAAAAATGCTCCAATCAAAATACACAGGGTATGACATTGGATCAATATGCTGGCTACAAGAGACTCATTTTGAACCTAAATAGCTTCCAGATTGAAGGTGAGGGGGTGGAGGACCATTTATCATGCTAATGGACCTCAAAAAAGCTGTAGTACAATCCTCATATCAGACAAATTATATTTTAAACCAAAGACTATAGTAAGGGATGCATGAGAACACTATATCATATTTAGAGTGTCTATACAACATGAAAAACCAACAATTATAAATATTTGTGCTCCTAAGTTGGGAGCAGGCAATTATATCAACTAATTCATAACATATTAAGGAAACACATTGGTAATAATACAAAAATTATAAGGGACTTCAACATCTCATTCATAGCAATGGACAAATCATTTAAGAAGATGATCAATAAGGAAAAAATGGTTTTTAATGACACACTGGCCCAGATGGACTTCACAGATATATACAGAACATTCCAACCTAAAGGAACAGAATAGACATTCTTCTAGAGTGCCCACGAAATATTCCCCAGAATAGATCACATACTGAGTTGCAAATAAGGTCTGAACTGGTACCAAAAGATTAGGAATACTCCCTGCACATTTTCAGACCACAATGTTTTAAAACTTTTACTCAGTCACAAGAGGAAATTTGGAAATAACTCAGATACTTGGAGGATAACTACCATCTTATTAAAGAATGAATGGGTCAACTATATGGTGGGTAACTGAACTTTAAAAAAAATAAGAATGAAGAAGATGGAAAGAAAAGCATTTTTAAAATCACAGAAACAAATGAAAATGAAAACAACTGTTAACAATCTTTGGGATACAGCAAAGGCTGTCCTAGGGGGAAGTACATAGCAATCCAAGCCTTTCTCAAAAAACTAAGGGTCTCAAATACACAGGCTAGCCTCACACCTAAAGGAGCTGGAGAAAGAACAGTAAATAAAGCCTAACCCAAGCAGAAGAAGAGAAATAATAAAAATAAGTTCAGAAATAAGTGAAATATAAACCAGAAAAACAGTAGAATAGATTGATGAAACTAGAAGCTGGTTCTTTGAAAGAATTATTAACATCAATAAACCCCTAGCCAGACTTATCAAAATGCAAGGAGAAAGGACCCAAATTAATAAAATCATGAATGAAAGAGAAGACATCATGACCAATACCAAGGAAATACAATTTTAAGAACATAATATGAGCAACTATATGCCAATAAATTAGGCCATTTGGAAGAAATGGATGCATTCCTGGAAACTTATAGACTATAAAACCTGAAACAGAAAGACATAGAAAACCCAAACATACCTATAGCCAGATAGGAAACTGAGGCAATAATCTAAAACTTTCCCAGCAAACAAGAGTCCAGGGCCTGATGGCTTCCCAGGGGAATTCAACCAAACCTTTGAAGAAGAAATAATACCTATTCTAGTGAAGCTGTTTCAAAAAAAGAAAGGGAAAGAAAACTTCCAAACTCATTCTATGAAGCCAGCATTACCTTGATCCCCAAACAAGACAAAGACCTCACCCAAAAGAGAAATTACAGAACAATGCCCCTGATGAAGTTGGATGCCAAAATAATCACCAAGATCTAACCAGTAGGATTAAACAGTACATTAAAAGTATTACTCATTGGGAGTGGAAAGGAGGGATAGAGTGGCTGGGTTATGGAAAAAATAAAAATTAATTAAAAAAAAAGTATCACCACGGGTGCCTGAGTGGCTCAGAGGGTTAAGCCTCTGCCTTTGGCTCAGGTCATGACCTCAGGGTCCTGGGATAGAGTCCTACATTGGGCTCTCTGATCTGTGGGGAGCCTGCTTCCCCCTCTTTTTCTGCCTGCTTCTCTACCTATTTGTGATCCCTCTCTCTCTCTCTCTCTCTCTCTCTCTCTCTGTCAAATAAATAAATAAATAAAATCTTTAAAAAAAAGTATTACCACAGCCAAGCAGGATTTATTCCTGGGATGCAAGGGTGCTTTGACATTCACAAATCAATCAACGTGATAGATCACGTTAATAAAAGAAAAGACAAGAGCAATATGATCTTCTCAATTGATGCAGAAAAAGCCTTTGACAAAAATATAGCATTCTTTCTTCATTAAAACTCTCTGCAGTGTAGCGATAAAAGGAATATATATCAATATAATAAAAGTAATCTACAAAAAGCCCACAGTGAATTTCATTCTTAATGGGGGAAAATGGAGAGCTTTCCCCTTAAGGTCAGGAACATGGTGGCTATGACAACTCCCACTACTCTTGCTCAACATAGTGCTAGAAGTCCTAGCCTCAGCAATCAGACAACAAAAAGAAATAAAGACATTTAAAGTGGCAGAGGAAGTCAAACTCTCACTCATTACAGATGGCATGGTACTTTATGTGGGAAACCCAAAAGACTCCACCCTCTCAAAATTGCTAGAACCCATACAGAAATTGTGCAACATGGCAGGATATAAAGTCAATGCACAGAAATTAGTTGCATTTCTATACACTAACAATGAGGCAGAAGAAAGAGAAATTAAATAATTAACCCATTTAAAATTGCACCAAAAATCATAAGATACCTAGGAATAAACCTAACCAAAGAGGAAAAGGACCTGTACTCTGAAAACTACAGAACACTTATGGAACAATTTGAGGAAGACAAAAGAAATGGAAAAACATTCCATGCTCATGGATTGGAAGAAAATTGTTAAAATGTCTATGTTACCCAAATAATCTACACATTCAATGCAATCCCTATCAAAATACCATCAACATTCTTCACAGAGCTGGAATAAATAATCTTAAAATTTGTATGGAACCAGAAAAGACCTTGAGTTACCAGAGGAATGTTGAAAATGAAAACCAAAGCTGGTGGTATCACCGTACCTGACTTCAACCTATATTACAAAGCTGTGATCATCAAGACAGCATGGTATTGGCACAAAAACAGACACATACATCAATGGAGTAGGTAGAGAATCCAGATATGGACCCTCAATTCCATGGTCAACTTATCTCTGACAAAGAAGAAATAATATCCAATGGAAAAAGCACAGTCTCTTCATTAAATGGTATTGGGAAAATTGGACAGCCACTTATAGAAGAATGAAACATACACAAAGATAAACACAAAATGGATGAAAGTAGTGTTCACTGGAAGCAACCACGAATTCATAGAGACATTTTTTTGTCCAACTAACCATGCTTTGGTCCCCCTTTATACGTAGGAGACAAATTACAAGATTCTCAATGGATGCCTGAAACCATGGGGAGTATTAAACCCTACTTTGTTTTTTCCTATAAATACATAACTATGATAAAGTTGAATTTGTAAATTAGGTACAGTAGGAGATTGACAACAGCAATAATTTTGGGGTGCCTATGTGGCTCAGTGGTTAAGCCTCTGCCTTCAGCTCAGGTCATGATCCCAGAGTCTGGGATCAAGCCCCGCATCTGGCTGCCTGCTTGGCAAGAAGCCTGCTTCTCCCTCTCTCACTTCCACTGCTTGTGTTCCCTCTCTGGTTGTGTTTCCCTCTGTCAAAAGAATAAAATCTTAAAAAAAAAGAAACATAACAATCTTAACAAAAATGAATAATAATAAATAAATAAAAACTTAAGATGAAAAATGTCTGCAAGTAAAAACTACCAACATTGACCTCAGTGAATTAATACCAAGAAAACAAAGTCTTCTCTTTCCCATTCAGTTGGCTTTCTCTACTTTCTTAATTCACATCCTCCTTCCCATCTTTCTATTACGAAATACAGTTCACTTGTATTGCATTTAGACAGAGCAATTTTCTGAAATCAGTCTCCAGGTTCTACTAAAAACTCCACTTCATTTTTTTCCCAAAATCTGCCAAACACCATGTATGGAAATAGAACATCTGGCCATGTTTACTGATCAAGAACACTGTAAATGTTCAAAAAAATCTCAATAGTTATGTAAGACAGAGCTGTCCAGTAGTAGCCAAGTCAAGAAGAAAATATTAAATTCTCAATGATTTACATGTGACTAAGCCACTTGATTATTTGTGAAGGTTTTAAATCTCAATCAGTGTTCTGGGAGGTGGTTGTGAGGGATATATTAGGACACCTAGTTAGACAGCTACCCTTCCCTTTCCCTTATAGCATTTTTTTTCATAATTGGCATCCTCAAGGAGTTTACACATATCAAAACTTACCTGCTTGTGTGATTTTTGGTAGGGTATAGAAAATTGAGAAGTGACCATATTTCAGTCATCATAAGAATACTAAGCTCTTGGGTGCCTGGGTGGCTCAGTGGGTTAAGCCTCTGCCAGGTCATGATCTCATGGTCCTGGGATTGAGGCCTGCATTGGGCTTTCTGTTCAACAGTTAGCCTGCTTCCTCCTCCCTCTCTGACTGCCTTTCTGCCTACTTGTGATCTCTCTCTGTCAAATAAATAAATAAAATCTTTTTTAAAAAGAATACTAAGCTCTTTTCTTGGTTCCTACTCTTTGAACTGTATCACTGTTTTAATAATTAGCTTTAAGGAGAACAAATCCAAATCTGTATTATATGAAGACATAATATTTTACTTTAAAGATAAAAAATAAGGGGTACCTGGGTGGCTCACTTGGTTGAGCATCTGACTCAATTTTGTCTCAGGTCTCAGGGTCATGAGCTAGAACTCCATGTGGAGCTCCACACTCAGAAATGAGTCTATTTGAGATCTTCTCTCCCTCTCCCCATCTCTGTGCTTATGCTCTCCCTTTCTCTAAAATAAGTAGATAAATATTTTAAGTGGAAAATAACAAAAATGAACTATTGTGACTTCAAGAGAAAAGGTTTCTGCATAGCAAAAGAAATAGTCAACAAAAATGAAAAGAAACCTATGGAATGGGAGAAGATATTTACAAATAACATAACATATAAAGGGCTGGTATCCAAGATCTATAAAGAACTTCTCAAACTCATCATCCCAAAAAACAGTCAAGTCAATAAATGTGCAGAAGACATGAACAGAAATTTCTCCAAAGAAGACATACAAATGGCTAACACACACATGAAAAAAATGCTTCACATCATTTGGCATCAGGGAAATGCAAATAAAAACCACAATGAGATACCACCTCATGCATATCAGAGTGGCTAAAATTAACAAGACAAGGTACAACAAATGTTGGGGAGGAAGTGGAGAAAGGGTAACCCTCTTACACTATTTGTGGGAATGCAAGCTGGTACAGCCACTCTGGAAAACAGTATGGAAGTTCCTCAAGAAGTTAAAAATAAAGCTACCCTATGACCGAGCAATTGCACTATTAGGTATTTACCCCCAAAGATACAGATATAACAAAACAAAGGGGCACCAGCACCCCAATGTTCATAGCAGCACTGTCCACAATAGCCAAACTGGAAGGAGCTGAGATGTCCTTTGACAGATAAATGCATAAAGAAGTTGTGGTATATAAAAATAATGGAATATTATTCAGCAACCAGAAAGGATGAATAACTATCATTTACGTCGACATGGATGGAACTACAGTTTGTTATGGTAAGTGAAAAAAGTCACTCAGAAAAAGACAATATCGTACAGTTTCATTCATATATGGAATATAAGAAAGAGTACAGAGGATCATAAAGGAAGGGAGGGAAAACTGAATGGGAAGAAATCAGAGAGGGAGACAAACCATGGGAAATTCCTGACTCTGGGAAACTAATGGTTGCTGAAGGGGAGGTGAGTGTGGGGATGGTGTAACTGGGTGATGGGCATTAAGAAGGGCACATGATGTTACAAGCCCTGGGTGATATATGCAACTAATGAATCATTAAAGACTACACAAAAACTAATAATATTCTATATATTGGCTAATTGAATTTAAATTTAAAAAGTAGAAAATTATAGTTATACAACTTTAGTAATAATAATAATATAATATAAATAATTATTTACATTCACATTACCTGTTAGAGTTTCCTGTGTGATTTCACATACATGCAGTAAATAAACCAGGCCACATCATTACCTACATAACCCATATTTGGATTGTTAGGATTTATATATCTCACTTTTCAATCCCCTATGTCAAGTACATCAGGTAAAGAAGTTACATAAAAACCCCAGGGAAAAACATAAAATGTGAGCTCTCTCAATGATTTGTGAATGAAAGAGGTTAGAAACCTTTACTGATCCTCAAAATGAAAAAGGTTCACATGAAAGCAATCTGAGAAAATTCAAAATCCAAATCCTCCCATTTTAATTTATATTAAATTGGTTGCACACAGTAACTATATCAGAAAGGAGGTAAAAACTTGATTTACTGCTTCTTCAACTGCCAATTACACCCACTTGTTTATGTGCTCTTGAATGGTTTATAGGTTGTAATACTGAACAAAGAAATAAGAATAAGAAATAGCATATTTTCTGTGTTTTGTAAAAATGAGATTTTCCTCAAGTAATGTGAATATGCTTCTCAGCCTGTCCTTACACACCTCTAATACAAAATTGACTTTTTCTTTAAAAATTTTTGATCTTCAGTGCATTCCCAAAATGATGCATGTCACACCAAAAGTTGTCATGACAAGAGCTAAGCAAAACTAAGCTATTCAAAATTTCAGATTTCATTTTAAAGCTATGCATGATTAAGCAGCCTCAAGTATTGTACCTTGCCCCCTCATCAAATGTGTAAGCTTTAGACAAAATGTTTATAGGAAAGTAACAGTCTGTTGACTTTGATTATCCATTTGTCCTTTCAGGGTTTTAAACATAACATAACAGACACAAAATTTGATTTCAATACCCATTATTCTTTGATTTTGAACTGGAGCTCATTTTCCTGCTACCTTCTACCACCACTTACTGCATTAGGGAAGACTTCCACAGCACAGGTAAAACATCCTGCTCTAGACACAGTCTATTGTCCAAATGAACTATAAAGACACACTGGTAAATGTAACCTTAATTTATATTGGATTTAATCTTCCATTAAAAAAGGCACTTCCAATACTCAGTTTCCTAAAAGGACAAAGAAATTGTGGGTTTACATACATACTATTTTTTTCTTTCTATATAAAGAAGGCCTAAAGAAAGATTAGTTGAAATTTATGTGGGAAGACCTCATTATACATTACTAGAGAAGCTATCTGTCAGAGTAAACGTGCAGTAAATGTTTGTTATCTGGCTACTAGTGATAGCTGGGGAGCGGTTATAAAAGTATTTTCTCCAGAAATTATGGCCACTTCCATGACACAGTGAAGTTTCTGTTTCTTTTGCTTTCTTCTCCGGTTTCCCCTCTCTTTTCTTTCTCCTTCCTCTTTATTCTCTCTTTTTTTCTCTGCATCACACATTCCACCTCCAGAGTCTTTTTGTCATAAATTGTGAGGAAATGTGACTGTGTTATCCTACTAACAGTATGTTGAAAAAATAGTGTCTGTCTTATAATTTTAAAAGCAATAAATATATCTTGAGCATCCCATTAATAATACTGAGTTTGATCTTTTTTCATTCTCTCCCACTCAATTACTCTGAAAAATTAGTGAAATAGAGTGTATCCTATTTTCTTTCTTCCTTTCAATCATTAGACTAAAATGAGAAATGATTCAACAGTCAAGACAGTTTCAAGGGGTTGCTGTAGAACTGAAGCCATGATGTCATTGGCTTAAGACTCGTTAGTTTCAAAAATCTCCAAGAAGCGATTCAAAATGTATTGGGATAAAGATTGGAGTGAGAGTAAAAAAGAGGAGTGGAATGGTCTTAGAGGTGATTAGACCTTCATAAATCTTAATTCCCCTTATTTCAACTAACACTCTATTTATTTTTACTTCCTTCCTCAGGCAGTTATTTTTTTTTTCTTTTCTACAGTTGCTCTATTCTTTTTTTTTTTTTTTTCAAGAATTTTTAAAACTTTAATACAGTTCAAATCAGGGGGCCAGGTTCACTTCAGCTCCTTCACTGCCAAACCTGGGGGCAGGGACTGCTTCAGTTTCTCTGCCTTCTCCTTGTCTGTGATGACCAAGGTGTAAAGGTATCTGCTTCACCGAACTTTAAACTTCACATTATCCTTGTTTTTCTTGATCTTGACGGACTTGGCATCCTTTCTCCTGGCCGTGAGCAGGAAGTCCTTGATTTCCTCAATTTTGCGAGGCATGGCTACGGGGGGCTCAAGGAAGCGCGCGGTGGGGACAGCAAGCAGCAAGAAGGAGGACGGAAAAGTCTACAGTTGCTCTATTCTATCTCAATAGCAGCTATACTTCTGTAGCCAGTAACATTCATAAGAAATAGTTTTTAAATATTAACATAAATATTAAAATAAAATATTTATTAAGCTTTCAACTTAATAATTGCCTAATAATGCAGTATATATTTTACAAAATAATAGTTCAATCATGTTATGTCATAGGCAATCTCCTGGCTGCTCTGATGAGCCTAGGGTGTTGATGATCCTTCAAGGTACCAAAACATAAAAGATTAAATATAGTGGGGAAACTTTTGCATTTGAGGTTGGAGTCAGGAGATCTGGGTACAAATTAGCATTCTATCATTTACTAGAGCTATGTGTCATTTTTAAAATTTTGATTCCAGTTAGTTATATTAGAGTGTTATATTAGTTTCAGGCATTCAGTATAGTGACTCAACAATTCCATACAACACCCTGTGCTCATCATAAGATGTGCATTCCTTAATCCCATAACCTATATAACATAGCCCTCCCTATATCTCCATTCTGATGATCGTCAGTTTGTTCTCTATAATTAGGAGTCTATTTTTCGGGTTCTCTGTATCTGTCTCTCTTATGTTTTCTATTGCTTATTTGTTTTATTTCTTAAGTTCCACCTACAAGTGAAATCATATGGTACTTGCCTTTTTCTGACCAGTTTATTTAACTTAGCATTATACTCCCTAGCTTCATCCATGTCATTGCAAATGGCAAGCATTCATTATTTTTCGTGGTTGAGTAATATTCCATATATATATATATATATATCATCTATTTATTATCTATCTATCTATATCTATCTATCAATCTATATATCTCTACCATCTATCTATCTACCTATCATCTATCTATCATCTATCATCTGTCTATCATATATCTATCATCTGTCTATCTTATTTTCATTATTCATTCATTACTCAATGGACATTTTCCAATTCTTTCCTGCTTTGTGAAAGATTAACTGAACATATAATTGTGGATTCATTTCTGGATTTTCTATTCTGTTCCATTTATCTATGTGTCTATTCTCTTGCCAACACCATATTACTTTGATTACTATAGCATTGTCATATAACTTGAAGTCTGAAATTGTAATGCCTCCAGCTTTGCTTTTCTTTTCAAGGTTGTTTTGGCTTTCAGAGTCTTTTGTTGTTCCATACAAATTTTAGTATTTATTTTAGTTCTGTGAAAAATACTGTTGGTATTTTGATAGGGAATGCATTAAATGTTCAGACTGTTTTGTGTAGTATACACATTTTAATAATATTTGTTCTTTCAATACATGAGAATGGAATGTCTTTCCATTTGTTTGCACCCTCTTCAATTTCTTTCATCAGTGTTTTATAGTTTTCAGAGTACCGGTCTTTCACCTCTTTGCTTAGGTTTATTACTAAATATCTTACTACTTTTGGTACAGTTGTAAATGAGATTTTTCTCTTAATTTCTCTTTCTGCTGCTGCATTACTGCTGTATAGAAATGCAAAAGATTTCTGCATGTTGATCTTCTATCTTGCATTTTTACTGAATTTGTTTATCAGTTCTAGAAGTTTTTAGTGGAGTCTTTCAGGTTTTATATATATATATATATATATATATATATATATATATATATATATATATATATATATATATATACTGTCATATAATGTGTGAATAGTGAAAGTTTTACTTACCAATCTGGATGATTTTTATTTCTTTTTGTTGTCTGATAGCACTTCCAGTACTATGTTGAATAAAAGTGGTTAGAGTGGACATCTTTGTCTTATTCCTGACCTTAGGGGAAAATCTCTCAGTTTTTCCCAGTCAAGGATGATGGTCCTTGTGGGTTTTTCATGTAAAGCTTTTATTATGTTAAGGTATGTTTCCTCTAAACCTACTTTGTTTAAACATTCTGCAAAATGCTTTTTTGTGTGTCTATTAAAATGACCATATTATTCTTATACTCTTTCTTATTTATGTGTTGTTTCACACTGATTGATATGTAAATATTGAACCATGCTTGCAATCCAGGAATAAATCTCACTTGATTGTCGTGAATGATTATTTTAATGTATTGCTGGCTTCAGTTTGCTACTATTTTGTTGAGGATTGCATATATGTTCATCAAATATATTGGCGTGTGGTTCTATCTTAGTGGTGTCTTTATCTGGTTTTGGTATTGGGTAATGCTGGTCTCAGAATGTATTTGGAAGTTTTAGTTCATTTTCTATTTTTGGAATAGTTTTAGAAGAACAGGTTCTTAAGTCTCTAAATATTTGGACGAATTCACCCGTGAAACCTTTTGTTCCTGGACTTTTGTTTGTTAGGAATTTTTTGATTACTGATTCAATTACTTTGCTGATTATCAGTCTCCAAGTTTTCTATTTCTTCTTGTTTCAATTTTGGTAGTTTGTATGTTTCTGGGAACTTATCCGTATCTTCTGTATTGTCCAATTTGTTGCCATATAATTTTTCATTATCTTCTCCTATAATTGTTTGTATTTCTGTGGCGTTGGTTGTTATTTCTCCTCTATCACTTGTGATTTCACTTATTTGAGTCCTTTTCCTTTTCCTCATGGGGCTAGGTGAAGTTTATCTATTTTACTGATTTTCCCCTCAGGGAAACCAACTCCTGATCTCATTGATCTGTCCTATTGTTTTCTTAATTTTTATATCATTTATTTCTGCTGTAATCTTTATTTACTTTCTTCTGCTGGCTTTAGACTTCCTTTGTTCTCTTTCTAGTTCTCTTCAGTGTATGGTTAGATTGTTTGAGATTTTTCTTGAATCTTGAGATAGGCTTTATGTTTCTATGAATTTCCCTCTTAGAACAGTTTTGCTGCAACGAGTTTTGGATTGTTGTGTTTTCATTTTCATTTGTTTCCGTGTACATTTTCTTTTATTTTTTTAAGCCTGTTCATTTTTATTTTTTTTATTTTATTCGGTTTTCATTTAAATTCCAGATAGTTAACAGACAGTGTAATATTAGCATTAGGTGTGCAATTTAGTGATTCAAATGTTTTCATATGACAGCTGGTGCTCACCACAAGTGTACCCCTTAATCCCCTATCACCTATATAACACATGCCCCTACATATCTCCCCTCTCTTAACCATGAGTTTGTTCTTTGCAGGTAACAGTTACTGGGTTTGTCTCTTTCCCCCCATGGTTGTTTTTTTTCTAAAATTCCACATGTGACTGAAATCATGTTTGCCTTATTCTGAATGGCTTATTTTGCTTACAATAATACTCTTAATCTCCATCCATGTTATTCTAAATGGCAAGATTCCATTCTTTTTAATGGCTGAGTAACATTCCATCATATATATGTATTATATATATAATATATATAGAATAGATAGACAGATATTATATATATATATAATAGATAGATAGATAGATAGATAGATAGATAGATAGATAGATAGATATAGATATAGATAATCCTATGCATATCTCACATCTTCTTTATTCATTCATCAGGTTTTGGACATTTGGACTCTTTTCATAATTTGGCTTTTGTAGGTGATGTTGCTATAAACATCAGGATGCTTGTATCCTTTTAAATTAATATTCTAGTATGCTTGGAATAAGTACCTAATGGTACAAATGCCGGACTATTGGATAGTTCTATTTGTAACTGTTTTTCAAATTTTTAAATTTACTTGGAAGCAAACTGAGGGTTTTGGGGGGTGGGGGGATGGGTGAGCCTCTTGGTGTGTATTAAGGAGGGCATGTATTGCATAGAGCACTGGGTGTTGCATATAAACAGTGAATCTTGGAACACTGCAGAGCGTGGTGGTGAGTATTGAGGACACATATTGCATGGAGCACTGGCTGTGGGGCATAACAATGAATCTTGGAACACTGAAAAAATAAAATAATATAATAAAAATAAAAAAGAATATATATTTTATGTTGACTGACATAACAGAATAAAAAAATAAAAAATAAAACATTTTTGAAATAAAAAACTTAAAACAAATTTCAGTTTAATTAACATATACTGTAGCATTTGTTTCAGTGATAGAATTCAGTGATTCATCAGTTGCATATAACACCCAGTGCTGATTACAACAAGTGTCCTCCTTAATGTTCATCACTCAATTACTTTTTCCCCTCCACACACCTCCACTACAGCTACCCTCAGTTTGTTTCCTGGAGTTCATCATCTCTTGTGGTTTGCCTCCCTCTCTATTTTCATCTTATTTTATTTTTCTTTCCCTTCACCTAAGCTCATCTGTTTTGTTTTTTAAATTTCATATATATATATATATATATATATATATATATATACACACACACACACACACACACACACACACACACATATATATATATATGGTTAAAGAAGATGTGGAATATTATATATATATCCAACAATTATATATATATATATATATATCCACCATCATGTGTAGATGGACATCTGTGTTCTTTCCATATTTTGCCTATTGGAGACATTGTTATAAACGTTGGGGTACCAGGTGCCCCTTTGAATCACTGTTTTTTCCTGTGGATAACTACCTAACAGTGCAGTCGCTAGGTTGTAGGGTAGTTCTGTTTTTAAATTTTTAAAAAAATATTTTATTTATTTATTTGACACAGAGAGAGAGAGAGATCACAGGTAAGCAGAGAGGCAGGCAGGGAGAGGAGGAAAGAGGCTCCCTGCTGAGCAGAGAGCCCAATGTGGGGCCCGATCCCAGGACCCTGAGATCTGACCTGAGCTGAAAGCAGAGGCTCAACCCACTGAGCCACCAAGGTGCCCCTTGAGGAACCTCCATTCAGTCTTTCAGAGCAGCTGCACTAGTTTGCATTCCCACCAACAGTGAGAGGTATTTCTCTACATACTTGGCTGACGCTTCTTGTTTCTTATTTTGTTGATTTTAACCATCTGACAGGTGTGAAGTGATATCTCATTGTGGTTTTGATATGCATTTCCCTGATAATGAGTGATGTTGACCATCTTTTCATGTGTCTTTTGGACCATGTGCTTTTTTATTTCTTCTTTAATTCCCATTTGACCTATTCATTATTTAGTAACATGTTATTTAGTAGCATATATATATGTGCTTTTTTTCAGATGTTTTCTTGTGGTTTATTTCTATTTTCATAGCATCATGATCAGAAAACATGCATGGTAAGACTTCTATCTCTTTGAATTTGTTGAGTTTTGTGGGCTAATATGTGATCTATTCTGGAAAATGTTCTATGTGTACTTGAAAAAATGCATATTCTTCTATTTTAGGATGGAGTGTTCTGTATATATCTGTCAAATCCATCTTCCAGTGTGTCATTCAAAAGCATTGTTTCCTTGTTGATTTTCTGTTTATGTGATCTGTCCATTTATGTAACTGTGGTGTTAAGGCCTTCTACCATTATTGTATTATTATTGATTAGTTTCCCTATGTTCATTATTAACTGTTCTATGTGTTTGGGTGCTCCTATGTTCAGTGCATATTTTTTTACAATTGTTATATCTTCTTGTTGAATTATCTACTTTATTATCATATAGTGCCCTTTGTCGTCTGTTAAATTCTTTATTTTAAAGTTTATTTTGACTTATATAACTATTGCTACTCTGGCTTTCTTTTGACATCCATTTGCATGATAGATGCTTCTCCATCCCCTCATCTTCAATCTGCAGTTCTGAAATAATTCTCTTTTAGGCTGCATGTAGATGGGTCTTTTTTTAACCCATTCTCTTACCCTCTATCTCTTCTCTGGAGCTTTTAGTCCATCTACATTTAAAGTAACTATTCATAGATTTTCTTATTTTTTGAGTTCCTTGACTAATTTTTTGCAGAAATATTTACTTTTACTGCTTTTGTTTTTCCTATCTTTATATTGTCACTTTTGGTGTCTCCTTTCCACTCAAAGAGTCCCCTTTAATATTTCTTGAAGGATTGGTTTAGTGGTCATGAACGCCTTAGTTTTTGATTGTTTGGAAACTCACATCTTTCTATATTCTGAGTGATAGCCTTGCTGGATAGAGTATTCTCTCCTATAGATGTTTCCATTCAGCACTATGAATATATCATCCACTCCCTCTATCTTGCCAAGGTTCTTTTGAGAAATTTCCAATAAGCCTTATGTGTTTTCTTTTTTAATTTAATGACTTCTTCTGTCTTGCTGCATTTAAGATTTTTCCTTTATCATTATATTATGCAAATTCAATTGCAATAGGTCTTGATTTGTGTCTGCTTTTGATTTTGATGGGATTAATTTTTGCATCTTGGATCTAGATATCTGTTTCCTTCCCCACATTAGGGAAGTATTCAGCTATTATTTCTTCAAATACATTTTCTGCCCCATTTTCTCTCTTCTTCTTTTGGGGCTTCTATTGTACAAATGTTATTACATTTGATGGAATCACTGATTTCCCTAAGTCTATTCTCAGTTTGTGTAATTCCTGTTTCTCTTTTGTTTGAATTGATTAGCTTCCATTATTTTGTCTTGTTAGTGATTAAGTCATTCCTCTGCTTCTTCAATTCTGCTATTTTTTCCATCAAGTCTGTTTCTCATTTTGTTTATTGAGTGCTTTCTCTTTTCTCAGATCCACTGAGTATCCTTTTGATCATTACTTTAAATTCTCTATCAGACATGTTATTTATATCTGTTTCACTTAGATGTCTGGCTGTGGCCTTGTCCTGCTTTCATTTGGGATACATTTCTCTGTCTTCTCATTTTATCTGTATCTCTGTGTCTGTCTCTCTGTGCTAAGAAAGTCAGTTATGTCTCCTATTCTGTAAAGCAGTGACTTTAGGGGCACCTCAGTGGCTCAGTTAGTTAATCATCTGCCTTCAGTTTAGGCCATGATCCTGGGGTCCTGGGGTTGAGACCCACATTGGGGTCCCTGCTCAGCAGAGAGTCTGCTTATCCTTCTGCCATTCCCCCTGGATGGTGTTCTCTCTCTCGCTCACCCTCTCTCTAAAATAAACAAACAAACAAACAAACAAACAAATAAATAGCCTTTAAAGAAAGAAAGTGGAGAGGAGGAGCAAGATGGCAAAGGACTAGGAGACCTAAATTTCATCTGGTTCCAGGAATTCAACTACATAGTTTTCAAACCATTCTGAACACCTCAAACTCAACAGGAGATTGAAGAGAAGATCAAAAGTAATGCTATGAACAGAAAAGCAACACTTTCTGGAAGGTACGACATATGGGGAAGTGAATCTGAGGCAGTATACAAAAAGATAAACCACATGGATGGGAGCCTCCATCAGCTGGCTACTGGCAAGTGAGAAAAGCAGAACAAAAGAATCAGAAATTTTAGAAGTCTGCTCTGCTGTGGTACATCACTCAAGTGGCTAAGTGGTGGTGGTGAGGAATCCTCATTGGGACACTGTGGTCTCAGGAACTTCGGGGTCAAGAAAGCCCAGTGGTGCCTGAGTGCAGAGCTCCTAGGTATCAGAGAGGGGAAACTGAATGCAAAGAATGAGCCAAGGAGTGGATTATCAGCTTGGGGTTGTCATAAACCATGATCTGAAGTAACGTTGGGCCACTGCTCTCCAAGCAGGGACCCCACATTTGGTATATCTGGGGATATCACCCTTTCTCCACTGGCAGGAGTGGGGCAGCACTTCACTGCAATAATCTGCTGGGTTTGGAGTCTACAAAGAGGGCCACGTGGCAGAGATTGAAAACCTCAGTCATGGGCTGAGTGAGATCAGAGTGCAGTCATAGACTAGGGAGATAGGCACGATTGACTTCTTTTTTCTGAGGGCTCACTGAAGAGGAGTACCCAAGCTCTTGGCTCCTCCAGGGCCAGAGATTTGGAGCCTGATATTTTCATTCTCATCCTCCAAAGCCGTACAGAAAGCTTTCAGGAACAAAAGTTACCTAGAGCAAACCTGACCAGATTGCTTAGCCTGGACCCTGGGTGGTATAATTTTGCCTTGGGCAAAGACATTTGAGAATCACTGCAACAGGCCCCTCTCCCAGAATATAATCAAGAACATCCAGCCAAGATCAAGTTCACTGACCAATGAGAACTTCAAAACAACAGAGCTACAAGAATACTGCACATAGAATTCATGGCTTTTATCTCATGGTCTTTTCTCCCTCTTTTTGAATTTTTCCTCTTTCCTATTTTAGCCAACATCTTATCAATACCTTTTTAAAATTATTTTTAATTCTCGTTTTTATAATCATATTCTGTCCCTTCATTGTATTTAACTTTATTTTTTTGTATACGTATAAGTTTTTCCTTCTTTAAAAACTTGGGATTCAGCTTCTTCTAACAGATATACCCTAAATCTAGGGCATACCTTTGTTCTAGTTTCCAGCCTGCTCACATTCTCTCTTCATTTTTTAAAAATTGTTCCTCCTTTTTTAAACCAACTTCTTATCTTACAAATTCCTTTTCTAGAATCTTTTAAAATTTTCATCTTTACAGTCATATTCCATTCTTTCATTGTGTTTACCCTTATTTTTTGTATATAAGTTTATTTATTTATTTAAAATTTGGGGAGACAGTTTCTTCTAACAGACAAAAATACACCCAAAATCAAGTATGCATCTCTGTTATATTCACCAGCCTAATGTTATTTTTTTCCTTTCTTCTCCCCCCAGTTTCAGGTCTCTTCTGATTTGATTAGTGTATTTTTTCTGGGGTCATTGTTATCCTTTTAATATTTTGTTCTCTCATTCATCTCTTCTTCTCTGGACAAAATGACAAGGCAGAAAAACTCACCTCAAAAAAAAAAAGGACAAGAGAGAGGACTGACTTCTAGGGACCTAATCAATACAGACATTAGTAAGAAGTCAGAACTAGAGTTCAGAATGACAACTATAAAGATGCTAGCTGGGCTTGAGAAAAGCACAGAAGATACTAGAGAATCCCTTTCTAGAGAAATAAAAGAACTAAAATCTAATCAAGTTGAAATTTAAAAAAAGCTATTAATGAAGTGAAATAAAAAATAGAGGTTCTTACTCCAAAGGATAAATGACACAAAGAGAGAATTAATGATTTGGAAGACCAAATCATGGAGAATAAAAAAGCTAAGAGAATGAGATAAACAACTACCAGATCAAGAGTGCTGAATTAGAGAGACAAGTGATACCATAAGACAAAACAATATTAGAATAATTGGAATTTCAGAAGAAGAAGAGAGAGGGGAAGAAGGTATATTGGAACAAATTATAGTGGAAACGTTCCTTAATTTGAGGAAGGAAACAAGCATAAAAATCCAGGAGGCACAGGGAACCCCCCTCAAAATCAATTTAAAAAGTCAACACCCCATCATCTAATAGTAAAACTTACAAGTATCAAAGACAAAGAGAAAATCCTGAAAGAATCTCAGGATAAGAGATCTGTAACATACAATGGTAGAAATATTAGATTGGCAGCAGACCTATCCATAGAGACTTGGCAGGCCAGAAAGCACAGGCATGATATATTCAGAGCACTAAGTGAGAAAAATATGCAGTCAAGAATACTATACCCAGCTAGGCTGTCATTGAAAATAGGAGGAGAGATAAAATCTTCTAGGATAAACAAAAGATAAAAGAATTTGCAAACACCAAACCAGCCCTACAGGAAACATTAGAAGGGGTCCGCTAAGCAAAGAGAGAGTTAAAAAGTAACATAGATCAGAAAGGAACAGAGAATATATACAGTGACAGTCGCCTTACAAGCAATAGAATGGCACTAATGTCATATTTTCAATAGTTACCCTAACTGTAAATGGGCTAAATGCCCAATAAAAAGACACAGGGTATCAAAATGGATAAAAAAAGAAAACAAGACCCATTGATATGCTGTCTGCAAGAGATTCATTTTAGACCCAAAGACACGTCCAGATTTAAAGTGAGTGTGTGATCAATGAGAAATGCACAGCAAATATCATTCTCAATAGGGAAAAACTGTCAGCTTTTCTCCTAAGGTCAGGAACATGGCAGGGATGTCCACTATCACCACTGCTATTCAACATAGTACTAGAAGTATTAACATCAGCAATCAGACAACACAAAGAAATAAAAGGTATCAGAATCAGCAAAGAAGAAGTCAAACTCTCATTATTTGTATTTGATATGATACTTATATGGAAAACCCAAAAGACTCCACTCACAAACTACTAGAACTCATACAGAAATCCAGTAAAGTATCAGGATATAAATCAATGCACAGAAATCAGTTGCATTTCTATACACCAACAGCAAGAGAGAAGAAAGATAAATTAAGGAGTCAATCACATTTACAATTGCACCCAAAACCATAGGATACCTAGGAATAAATCTAACCAAAGAGACATAGGATCTGTACTCAGAAAACTATACAAGACTCATAAAAAAATTGATAAGGACACAAAGAAATGGAAAAAAAAATGTTCCATGCTCATGGAGCAAAAAGAAAATGTATTGTGAAATATTTGAAGAAAAAATATTGTGAAAATGTCTATGCTACCTTGAGTTATTACACATTTAATGAAATACCTATCAAAATGCCATCAACTTTTTTCAAATAAATGGAACAAACAATCCTAAAATTTATATGGAAAAGGAAAGACCCAGAATAGCCAGAGGAATGTTGAAAAAGAAAACCAAAGTTGGTGGCATCACAATTCCAGACTTCAAGCTCTATTACAAAGCTGTAATTAATGAATGTTACTGGTACAAAAACAGGCACATAGATCAATGGAACAGAATAGAGAGCCCAGAAATGGACCATCAACTCTATGCTCAACTAATCTTTGACAAAGCAGGAAAGAATGTCCAATGGAAAATAGAGAGTATCTTCAACAAATGGTGTTGGGAAAATTGGACAGCCATGTGTAAAAGAACAAAACCCAGACCATTTCCTTACACCACAAATGAAAAAAATATTCAAAATGGATGAAAGACTTCAATGTGAGACAGGAATTGAATCCATGAGATCCTCAAGGAGAACACAGGCAGCAACCTGTTTGACCTCAGCTGCAGCAAATTCTTCCTAGAATCATGGCCAAATCCAAGGGAAGGAAGGGCAAAAAAGAATAATTGGGACTTCATCAAGGTCAAAGCTTTTACACAGCAAAGGAAACAGTCAACAAAACCAAAAGACAACTGACAGAATAGGAGACATATCAGATAAAGAGCTAATATCCAAAATCTATTCAGAACTTATCAGACTCAACATCCAAAGAACAAATAATACAATCAAGAAATGGTAAGAAGACATGAACAGACATTTCTAAAAATAAGGCAGCCAAATGGCCAACAGACACATGAAAAAGTGCTCAACATCACTTGGCATCAGAGAAATACAAATCAAAACCATTTCACACCAGTCATAATGGCTAAAATTAACCAGACAGGAAACAACAGGTATTGGTGAGGATGCAGAGAAAAGGTACACTGTTCATGGGAATGGAAGCTGGTGCAGCCATTCTGGAAAACAGGGTGGAGGTTCCTCAAAAAGTTGAAAATAGAACTACCTTACAACCCTGCAATCATACTACTGGGTATTTACCCTAAAGATACAAATGTAGTGATCCAAAGGGGCATATGCACCAGAATGTTTATAGCAACAATATCCACAATAGCCAAACTATGGAAAGAACCTAGATGTCCATTAACAGATGACTGGATGGAGAAGATGTAGTATATATACACAATAGAATATTATGCAGCCATCAAAGAAAACGAGACCTTGCCATTTGCAATATGTGGATAGAACTAGAGGGTATTATGCTAAGCGAAATAAGTCAATCAGAGAAAGACAACTATCATATGATTTCATTGATATGAGGAATTTGAGAACCAAGACAGATCATTAGGGAAGGGAGGGAAAAATGAAACAAGGTGGAACCAGAAATGGAGAGAAACCATAAGAGACTCTTAATCTCAGGAAACAAACTGAGCATTGTTGGAGGGGAGGGATGTGAGAGGGATGGGGTGAGTGGGTGATGGACATTGGGTAGGGTTTGTACTATGGGGAGTGTTGTTAATTATTTAAGAGTGATGAATCACAGACCTGCACTACTTAAACTTATAATACCTTATATGTTATTAAAAATAAAATAATAAAACAATAAAAAATAAAGGGAAGAAAGAAAGAGAGAGAGAAGGAATGAAGGCAGGAAGGCAGGAAGGCAGGAAGGAAGGAAGGAAGGAAGGAGAAAGAAGAAAGAAGAAAGAAAAAGAAAGAAAGAAAGAAAGAAAGAAAGAAAGAAAGAAAGAAAGAAAGAAAAGAAGCAAGCAAGCAAACAAGAAAGGAAGAAAGAAAGAAAGAAAGAAAGAAAGAAAGAAAGAAAGAAAGAAAGAAAGAAAGAAAGAAACAGGAAAAAAAGAAAGGAAGAAAGGAAGGAAGAAAGGAAGAAAGAAAGAAAGAAAGAGACTATGAAAAGGAGGTCCTGGAGTGCCCTGCAGTGCAGGGTGTTCTGATCACCAGAACTTGGAACTTTAAGAGAATATCCTAAGTGTGTTGAGTATGTCTTGTTGTTGTGTCTGAGTCAGTTTTCCTTTCTGTGTAGTAGTCTGCCCTTAATCTCTTTTTTGTGCATTGTGCTTTCTTTCCGTGTTATTAGTGGGAGCCAGGCATGCCAGTTTTGAGAGGGGGCATGCCTACTGGGGAACTTGAAAGCAGATCAATTCTGTTAGTAAAATTTGCTTTGGGGCCCTAGTCCCATGACCAGTAGCTGGGGAATGAATGACAGGGTTGTTTGGGGCATGAGGCTGAGCACAACATGTGATAATTGCTAGGCACAGCTGGGCACAATGTATGATGGTGGCTGGCACCACATGGCTGGGAACAGCATGGCAACTGGGTGTGGGGTGCCTGGGTAGTGCACTCAGTATCTGGACATAGAGCATGTTGGCAGCTGTGCTCCAGGTGTTTGGGTATGGCACTTGACAGTGGCTGGGGATGCATGGATGGGCCTTTCACTGTGGCTTGGCAGGGTATGTGGTGGCAACTGTGTACCTGGTGTTTCGGCAGGGCACACACACAATTTGCCCTGAGCCCTGGATAGAGGTTACAAGTAAATCTATGTAGCCATGCTTCCTGCAGGTGGCTCTGTGCTTATGCTATGAGGCAGGGGAAGAAAATGATGACTGTCAGCTCCCTTTTTTTCAAAGATGTACCCCAACATGCTCCAAAATCAGTATGAACAGATTTTTCTCCCATTTGTATGTAAGCCCCCACACCATGTTGTGTACGCTGCAGTTTTTATGTTGTCTCTCTGTGCAGGCTTCTGTCTCTTTAAGGGTCGTTACTCATCTAATACCAACTCTCCAGGCTCACCCAGTGCTGAGTTAGATGACTTTTAAAGTTCCAGGTTTCAAGTTTCACTGGTTATATAAGCTAATGGATTCTTCACTTCAAAGACAAACTTCATGGGAGTTAATCTTCCCTGTGTTAACTCCCTGGTGCAAGGACTCAGTTCCTCTGTCTTAACACATGCACCTTCCTCCCTCTTTCAGGCAACCTTCCTCTGTCTTTCTGACCTCCCTAATCTTTGTGATACAACTTCTCTATATTCAGTTGTGGAGTTTGTTCTGCCAGTCTTCAAATCATACTCTGGTTTATTTACTTGGATGTGGATGATATCTCGTTTTCTTTTTTTACTTTAAATTTATTTTATTTTTCAGTGTTCCAAGATTCATTGTTTATGCCCCACACCCAGTGCTCCATGCAATACATGCCCTCAGTACCCACCACCAGAATCTCCCATCCCCTCCACCCCTTCCCTCCAAGATCCTCAGTTTGTTTCTGAGTCCAGCATCTCTCATGTTTTGTTTCTCTCCCTGAATTACCCTACTTCCCATTTCCTTTCCTTCTCCTACTGTCCTCTATATTACCCCTTATGCACCGCAAGTAAGTGAAATCATATGATGCTTGACTTTCTCTACTTGGCTTATTTCACTCAGCATAATCTCTTCCAATCCAGTCCATGTTGCTACAAAAGTTGGATATTCATCTTTTCTGATGGAGGCATAGTATTCCATTGTATATATGTACCACATCTTCTTTATCCATTCATCTGTTGAAGGGCACCTTGGCGCTTTCCATAGTTTGGCAATTGTGGCCATTGCTTCAATAAACATTGGGGTACATATGGCACTTCTTTTCACTACATCTGTATCTTTGAGGTAAATACCCAATAGTGCAATTGCAGGGTCGTAGGGTAGCTCTATTTTTAATTATTTAAGGAATCTCCACGCTGTTTTCCAAAGCGGCTGCACCAACTTGCATTCCCACCAACAGTGTAAGAGGGTTCCCTTTTCTCCACAGCCTCTCCAAGCCTTGTTGTTTCCTGTCTTGTTAATTTTGGCCATTCTGGCTGGTGTAAGGTGGTTTTTATTTGAATTTCCCTGATAATTAGTGATGATGAACATTTTTTCATGTGTCTGTTAGTTCGACTTTGCAAAGAAGAAGTCAAACTCTCTCTCTTTGTAGATGACATGATACTCTATGTGGAAAACCCAAAAGACTCTACCCCCAAACTACTAGAACTCATACAACTATTCGGTAGTGTGGCAGGATACAAAATCAATGCACAGAAATCAGTTGTGTTCTTATACATTAACAATGCAAATATAGAAAGGGAAATCAGAGAATCGATTCCGTTTACTATCTCGTTTTAAACATGGAATGATGTGAGTAGGTCCTCCTACTCTGTTATCTTCCCAAGCCCCCCCCCCCTGAATTTTTGCAGTCATCTCACTCATGGGTAAGTTTTCTAGCCTGGAAAATGAGGATAAACTTATCTTTCTTCTGAGAGGACTGGTATGAAGTAAGTGGTTTTTGAAAGTATGTTATCAATGTAAAGTTGTATAAATGTAAGATATTGCTACTATTGGCTGTATCACAGTGAGGTATGAACCACTTAATGATAAGCAGCAATAACTGTAGTAGAATGAGAATCAAAAGACGTAAGCCCTAGTTCCAACTTTAATTTGATGAGCTGAGATCTTGATCAAATTATATTTCATCTCTGAGCCAGTTTCCTCAACTGTAAAATGAAAAAAATAATGGCACCTATTTCATAAGGTTTTGTAAAGATTAAATGCATTTTAAACAGTTATCCATCTAATCTATTTTCATTCCTCTGACCTCACTATCAACAGTGCTGTTGAAACATAATGCCAAAGTAGTATTTCTATTGGGTTTTCATTCTTATTTTATCCAGACATTACCACTAGAAGGATAACCAAAATCTGCTTTTTCATGTTATAAAATCAGTGTGACAATTTGGATATTTAAAGTTAGGAAATTCTAATTTTTAACTCTTCCTCTACATACTAAGTGCCCAGTATTGTTCTAGTTGCTGGGGGTTCTAAAACAAATACTACATTTTCCCAATAAGGTGCTCACTTCTAGTAGGTGAGACAAGCATGTGAATAAATGGCTACAGGCCAATATAATACACTCCCATAAAGTTGCTTATAAATGCAGGGGAATACCAAGGAGAGAATAAGTAGTTCTATTGGAGGCAAGGAAAGTAAAATTTGAGTTTGCAATGAAGGTTCTTCAGGGAAAAAGTAAGGAAATTGTGGAAGCATGTTGGACCAATGGAATAACATATGAAAAGATATAGAGATATAATAGACCATACAATGTTCAATAATAGTGAGTAATAATGTTTTTCACACTCAGGATTCTCTGTCCTCTATCTCTCCAATTTATCTTCGTCCCTCAATTGTTATAAATCTGCCTCTAGACTCTGAGCTCCACAAAACGTAAAAGCCATTTACATTCATTGTTTGTATCTCTGCTTCCCCAAACCCAACATTTTTCATATTACTATATACATGTTCTATTTTCAATAAATATTTCATTAAATGCTTTGCCTTTGTACTGTGGTTGCCTTTAACATACTCATAGATGCCTACAGTCATGTTCAGCTCATTAAAGTTATAAAAACTTTTGACCTCACATATATGACTCCATATATATTGACTTCAATGCATATATTGATATAAAGTCAAATGTTATATATACATATGTATGTATATATACACATATACATCATATATATGACCTAACTTTTGTCTAAATGATGGTAACTTGGGTAAAAAATATTTCTTGTGAGTCACTTATTATCTAGGGTCAATTTCCTTAAAAATATGTCCACAGGGTGCCTGGGTGGCTCAGTTGGTTAAGCGACTGCCTTTGGCTCAGGTCATGATCCAGGACACCCAGGATCGAGCCCTACATCAGGCTCCCTGCTTGGTGGGAAGCCTGCTTCTCCCTCTCTCACTCCCCCTGGTTGTGTTCCCTCTCTGGCTGTGTTTCTCTCTGTCAAATAAATAAAATCTCTTTAAAAATATGTCTACAATTGACTTTGTAGTCCCATCAATATTCATACTAGTTGATTGGAAAGCACTTTTTTAAAAGATTTTATTTATTTGACAGAGAGAAACACAGTCAGAGAGGGAACACAAGCAGGGGGAGTGAGAGAGGGAGAAGCAGGCTTCCCACCAATCAGGGAGCCCGATGTGGGACTCGATGTGGGACTCGATCCCGGGTGTCCGGGATCATGACCTGAGACGAAGGCAGTTGCTTAATAAACTAAGCCACCCAGGCGCCCCAGTACTTTTTTTTTTTTAACACAGTAGAGGTTAAAAATAGTGAACACAAGTATGACAAAATTCTAGTTATGGGTGATGTAAACAATAATTGTAGAGAATGGTCCTCCAATTTGATTTGCCCATAAAAGCAATAAAAACACTAGCAAAAATTGTTAAATCACCTTTTCCAGAATTCTGACAATTAGCCAAAGACTTGCAATAATCTAAGAACTGTTTATTCTAAAACAAAAACAAAACAGGAAACAACAAATAACTGGCTGAACTTTGGTCATAACAGAAATTGTTGTGGCATTTTAATTTGCCCAATTCCCATCTCCTCTCCTCATATTGACTGTGGCCTTGACATGCCAACAGCTTCACAACCACAGTAGCCATGAAAGCCAGCAATCTAGAAGCAATCAGAGGGATCAGAATGAGTGTATAACTGCTCCAAGTCCCATTTCCATAGAATTATCATTATGTGATTTTTCTGAAAGTTTCATGGATAATGTGGTTCACAGGTCTTGTCTTTATTTGACCTTACTTAAAGCTTGGGCAGGGAGAACAGATGTTTTTCCTCCAGAGTTGTTTATCTAAAACAATTAGAGACAACAGTTGGGGGGAAAAACTGACAAGAAAAAACTTGGAAGGGAAAGCTGAGAACTAGATGTCCATAGGGGACAACAAAATGTTCTACATATTTCCAAGGATCTAGAAGGATACATATCCTTGCATGTGCAAGACTGTGCATGTGATCAGAAAAGACCCCCAAAGGCCCCAAACTTTCATCTTTGACTGATTTTAAGGCTCTGTGCAGCAAGAAGTAAAGGTTGAGTGTTGAAAATATAGACCAACATGCACACAAAATCTCTTGGCAAAGGGAGAGGAGTTTATTGATTCAAAAGCATTTAAGAAAACATTTTAGAACCATTAAATGAAAACTAAGTTAACCCCAGGAGAGACTTAAGTGGTCACATACAACACAGAATATAGACTTTACAGAATTATTCTAGAAGTCACTAAATAACATTTACATTAAACCTGGGAAAGGAGGGAATCTGATTTTCAGAATTACCACATTATATTATTTAAATGTTCAGGTCTTGGTTCTTTGAAAGAATTAATAAGTTAATAACCCCCTAGAAAGACTTACCAAAAAGAAAAGAAAAAGGACTCAAATTAATAAAATCATGAATGAAAGAGGAGAGATAATAAACAACACCAAGGAAACACAATTTTAAAAACACATTATGAGCAACTATATGCCCAAAAGTTAAGCAATCTGGAAGAAATTGATGTATTTCTAGAAACTTATAAACTAGCAAACCTGAGGCGCCTGGGTGGCTCAGTCATTGAATGTCTGCCTCCAGCTCAGGTCATGATCCCAGGGTCCTGTGATTGAGTCCCACATTGAGCTTCCTGCTCCATAGGAAGCTTGCATCTCCCTCTCCCAATCTCTCTGCTTGTGTTCTCTCTCTCGCTGTGTCTCTGTCAAAAAAATTAATGAAATCTTTAAAAAAACTAGCAAACCTGAAACAGGTATAAATAGACAATTGGAATAGACAATGACCACCAAGGAAATTGAAGCAGTAATGGAAAACCCAAAACAAAAGTCCAGGGCTGGATGGCTTCCCAGGAGAATTGTACCAAACTTTTAAAGAATATATCATGCCTACTCTACTAAAGTTGTTTCAAAAACTAGAAAGGGAAGGGAAACTTCCAAACTCATTCTGTAAGGCCTGAATTACCTTGATCCCCAAACCAAAGACCTGGTCAAAAAGGAGAATTACAGAACGATATCTCTGATGAACTTGGATATCAAAATTCTCACCAAGATACTAGCCAATAGAATCCAACAGTATATATAAAGAATTATTCACCACGACCAAGTGGGATTTATTCTTGGACTTCAGGGGTGGTTCGACATTTGCAAATCAATCAACGTGATACTTCACACTAATAAAAGAAAAGACAAGAACCATGTGATCCTCTCAATCGATGCATAAAAAAAAAACTTTGACAAAAATATACCACCCTTTCTTGATTAAAACTCTCCACAGTGTAGGTATAGAGAGACCATACTTCAATATCATAAAAAAACATCTACAAAAAAGCATGCAGTGAATATCATTCTTAGTGGGGAAAAACTGAGAGCTTTTTCCTTAAGGTCAGGAACACAACAGCAATGCCAACTCTCACTAGTGTTGTTCAACATAGTACTAGAAGCCCTAGCCTCAATGATTGGGCAACAAAAATAAATAAAAGGCATTCAAATCCACACAGAAGTTATACTCTCACTCTTCACAGATGACATGATACTTTATTGTAGGAAAACCAAAAAAATTGCATCCCAAAATTGCTAGAACTCATACAGGAATTGAGTAATGTGGCAGGATATAAACTCAATGTACAAAAAACAGTTGCATTTCTATACACTAACAATGAGGCAGAAGAAATAGAAATTAAGGAATTGATCCCATTTACAGTTGCACCAAAAACCATAAGATACCTAGGAATAAACCTTAAAAAAGAAGTAAAGGATCTGTATTCTAAAAACTATAGATCACTTATAAAAGAATTTGAGGAAGACTTATGGAAAAATATTCCATGCTCCTGGATTGGAAGAAAATTGCTAAAAATGTCTATGTTATTTAAAGTAATCTACACATTCAATTATTAAAATGCCATCAACATTTTTCACAGGGCTGGAATAAATAATCCTAAAATTTATGGAAAAAGAAAAGCCCCCAAATAGCCAGAGGAAAGTTGAAAATGAAAACCAAAGCTTCAGGCGCCTGGGTGGCTCAGTGGGTTAATGCCTCTGCCTTCAGCTCAGGTCATGATCTCAGGGTCCTGGGATCAAGGCCTGTGTCAGGCTCTCTGCTCAACAGGAAGCCTGCTTCCTCCTCTTTCTCTGCCTGCCTCTCTGCCTACTTGTGATCTCTCTCTGTCAAATAAAAAAAAAAAGAAAAAAAAAGAAAAGAAAACCAAAGCTGGTAGTATCACAATGCTTTACTTCAATCTATATTACAAAGCTATGATCATCAAGATGACATGATACTGGCACAAAAAGAGACACATAGATCAATGGAATAGAATAGAGAACCCAGAAATAGACCCTCAACTCTATCATCAACTAATCTTTGACAAAGCAGTAAAGAATATCCAATAGGAAAAAAAAAAACAGTCTCTTCAATAAATGGTAGTGTGAAAAATGAACAGCCACATTTAGAAGAATGAAACTGGACAACTCTCTTACGTCATACATAAGGATAAACTCAAAATGGATGAAAGACCTAAAGGTGAGACAGGAATTCATCAAAATCCCAGAGGAGAACACATGCAACAATCACTTCAATCTCAGCCATGGCAACTTCTTGCTAGACACATCTCCAAAAGCAAGGGAAACAAAAGGAAAAGTGAACTATTAGGACTTCATCAAATAAAATGTTTCTGCACAGCAAAGGAAAGAATCAACAAAACTAAAAGGCAACCTACAGAATGGGAGAAGATAATTGCAAATGACGTAACAGATACGGGACTGGTATCCAAGATCTATAAAGAACTTCTCAAACTTGACACCCCCCCCAAAAAAAAAAACAAATAATCCAGGCAAACAATGGGCAGAACACATGAACAGACATTTCTCCAAAGAAGACATACAAATGGCCAACAGAGACATGAAAAAAATGCTCAATATTACTTGCCATTGGGGAAATACAAATCAAAACCACAATGAGATACCACCTTAATCCAATCAGAATGGCTAAAATTAATAAGATAGGGAATAACAAATGTTGGGGAGGATGTGGAGAAAGAGGAACCCTCTTACACTGTCAGTGGGAATACAAATTGGTGCAGCCACTCTGGAAAACAGTACGGAAGTTCCTCAAAAAGTTGAAAATATAGCTACCCTATGACCCAGCAATTACACTGCTGGATATTTACCCAAAAGATACAAATTTAGTGATCCAAAGGGTCATGTGCACCCCAATGTTCATAGCAGCAATGTCCACACTAGCCAAACTATGGAAAAAGCCTAGATGTCCATCACCAGATGAATAGAATATTATGCAGCCATGAAAAATGAAATCTTGCCATTTACAATGACGTGGGTGGAACTAAAGCGTATTATCAATCAGAGAAAGACAAATATCAAATGATATCATTGTTATGAGGATTTTGAGGAACAAGACATAGGATCCTAGGAGAAGGAAGGGGAAAGTGAAACAAGATGAAACCAGAGAGGGAGACAAACCATAAGAGATTCAGTCTCAGGAAAGAAACTGAGGGTTGCTGGAGTGGAGGGGTGTGAGAGGGATGGGGTGGCTGGGTGATGGACATTGGGGAGGGTATGTTCTATAAATTGTTTAAGACTGATGAATCACAGACCTGTATTGCTGAAACAAATAATACATTATATGTTCATTAAAAAATAGATTATATGTTTGGATCTCTATGGGAGCAGAGGATCATCAGTCAAGCGGTATGAAGGATGGAGTTGTGATTGTGTGGATGGATACCAGAGGATAAACAGAAGGGGGAGGGAGCCACCAGAAGCTAGCAACTGGAAAGTAATACCCAACTGCAAAAGCGTCCCCCACCTGGGGACCAACGATATCTTGGAAAGCAGTGGTGGCAGGAGAGGAAGGGACTGAAAACAGTGCAAAACATAACCCAGGTGCTTAAGAGACAAATGCTGAGATGGGGCAGCCCTAGGCACAAACCTGAGGCAGACCTGGGGGCCAGATGCTGCCACCACCACCACCCATACCCATGCCCAAGAGGACAAAGTGTAGGCCTGTTCCGACAGAACTGGGGGCCAGCCACAGCCACCGCCCATGCCTGTGTCCACAGACCAGCATCACTCATGGTTCTGGAAGCACAAGGGGCAGAGACAAGCAGGGGATCCACCACTGAGAGGATCACTGGAGGCATGCACCACCTGTGGGAGGCTTTGATTTTTTGTAGCAATTACAATGGCAGATATTGTGTGCTCTGGAGGATTCAGAGAGGAACAGACTGGCTTCTCTCTCTGAATCAATGTCTGGGCGCGGGCATGTACCTTTGTTCTGACCCTGGGAAAAGGTGTAAAAAGCCACCAGAGAACAAAAGTTGCCAAAGAACAAAAATCACACACACAAAAAATCAGTTTCCATGGAGCCCAGCCTATTGATAGGGCACAGGGCAACTTCAATCAGCCCTAGCAAGATTGCCTGAAAAACAACATGGAAGGCCTCTCTCTCAGAAGACAAGCAGGCCTCTCTCTCAGAAGACAAGCAGGAAGAACAAGATGATGACAACCCGAGGCTCCACATAAACTGTAATACCCCAGCACTATTGGAAAATTGTATATTAAGCTCCCGGAGTTGCTTCACAGCCTATGTATTTCTCAGATACAACTTTTTTTAAAATTCTTTTTCATTTTTTTCTCTGTTTTTTTTCTTTTAACCTATTTGTCATTTCAACTAGATATTTAACACAACAAATTCCATATTAACTTTTTAACTTGAACTTTTTCACACACATACTTTTTTCTTTTACATATATATATATATATATATATGCTTCAATGTAGTCCTTTTTTTCTTATTCAATACAAACTTTATATATATTTCTATTTATACAAGTTTTTATTTCCCTGTGACTTTGGGAAGTAGTGTTCTCTAACAAAAAGAACAAATTACACACTACCTCACCCACATTGAGGGATTATACCCCCTTACCCTCACCCCCATTCTCTTTTCTTTTTATTTTTGAATGTTATTAATTTTATTCGTGGATTTCATTTTGGCTGTTTTTTTTTTTTTTTTGGTAGTGGCTTCTGGTTGCTCCAGTCTTCCACATGGTGCACCTTGCCTGAGTTGTGGTTGATATTTTCAACTCTGTACCACCACTCAAGAGAATGGCTAGGAGGAGGAACTCCTAAAAAAAGAAAGATCCAGAGACAATGACCCTCCTGCAGACCTAATGGATATGGTTATAAGCAAGATGTCTTAAATAGACTTCAGGGTAACAATTATGATGATAATAGTTAGACTTGAGAAAACCATTAATGGCAACATAGACTTCATAAGGGCATAAATGAGAGCTAATCAGGATTAAATTAAAAATGCTAGGAATGAGATGTAATCTCCTATAAATGATCTATAAGATATAGATCTAGAAGATAAACTGATAGAAAGGAAGGAACAGGAGGAAGCCTGGAACAAAAAGCTTAAAATCCATGAAAACAGACTTAGAGAAATTAACAACACTGAAATGTTCCAGTGTCAGAATTATTGAGATCCATGAGGGGGTGGAGAAAGAGAACTAGAAGATACACTTGAGGAAAATATATCTGAAAACTTCCCTAATCTGGAGAATGAAACAAGCGTTTGTGTCCTAGAGGCAGAAAGAACCTTTCCCAAGATCAAGGAGAACAAACCAATGCTTTGGCATGTAATAGTAAAACCCACAAATCTTAGAACCAAGAAAGCCATTCTAAGGGGAGTTAAAGGGGAAAGATTACTTATATACAGAGTGAGGAACATCAGAATAACATCAGACCTGTCCACAGAGACAAGGCAAGCCAGAAAGGGCTGGCAAGACATATTCAGGGTACAGAATGAGAAAAACATGCAGGCAAGTATACTTATCAGGAAAAGCCATCATTCAGAACAGATGGAGAAATAAAGAGCTTCCAGGACCAGCAGAAACTGAAAGAATATGTGATCACCAAGCTAGCACTGCAAGATATACTAAGGGGGATTCTATAAAAGAAGAAAGACTCCAAGAATAATTTGGATAAAAAATGTACAGAGACGATCCATAGAAACAGGGACTGTACAAACAGTAGGGTGGCAATAAACACATACCTTTCAGTAGTGACTCTCAATGTGAATAAGCTTAAATAAATGCTCCCATGAAACAACACAGCACAGCAGATTAGATACAAAGACAGGACCCATTCATATGCTGTATACAAGAGGCCCATTTTGAACCTAAGGAAACCTCCAAATGGAAAGTGAGGGGTTAGAGAATGATTTGTATGCCAATAGACCTCAAAAGAAATCTGAGGTAACAATTCTTATATCAGAAAAACTAGAATTTAAATAAAAGACTGTAATAACAGATCCAGAGGGACACTATCACTATTAAAGAGTTTATCCAACATGAAAATCCAACAATTGCAAATATCTATTCCCCCAACATGGGAGCAGCAAACTACATAAGCCAGTTGTTAACCAAAATAAAGAATCAGATTGACAATAATGAATTAATAGTAGGAGATTTTAACACTCCACCCTCAGCACTGGACATATCATCTAAACAGAAGATCAACAAAGAAACAAGAGCTTTGAAGGACACATTGGACCAGAGGGACTTTGTAGATATATACAGAACATTCCACCCTAAAACAACAGAATACTTATTCTTCTCAAATGCACACAGAACTTTCTCCAAAATAGACCACATACTGTGTCACAAATCAGGTCTCAGCCAATACCAAAAGTTGGAAATTATTCCCTGAATGATATCAGACCACAGTGTCTTGAAACTGGAACTCAATCACAAGAAAAAAAAAATGGAAGGAATTCAAGGTTAAAGGGCATCCTCTTAAAGAATGAATGGGTCAACCAGGAAATTAAAGAACTTAAACAATTCATGTAAACTGATGAAAATGAAAACATATTAGTCAAAAACCTATGGGATACTGCAAAGGCAGTCCTAAGGGGGGAATACATAGCCATCCAAGCCTTTCTCAAAATATAAGAAAAATCCCAAATGCATATGTGAATCCTACACGTAAAGGATCTAGGGAAAGAACAGAAAATAAAACCAAAATAAAGCAGGAGAAAAGAAATAATTGATATTAGAGCAGAGGTCAATGGAATAGAAAGCAGAAAAACAGTAGAATAGATCAACAAAACTAGAAATTTCTCCTATGAAAGGATTAATATGATTGATAAATCACTGGCCAAACTTTTCCAAAAGAAAAGAGAAAGACCCAAATTAATAAAATCATGAACGAAAGGGGATATATCACAACTAACACCAAGGAAATAGAAACAATTATTAGAAATTATTACCAATAACTATATGCCAACAAATCAGCAACAAATGCCTTCCTGGAAACTTACAAACTACCAAGACTGAAACAGGAACAAAGAGACAATCTGAATAGACCAATAACCAGTAATGAAATTGAATCAGTAATCAAAAACCTCCCAAAAAACAAATGTCCAGGGCCAGATGGCTTCCCATAGTAATTCCACCAAACATTTAAAGAAGAAATAATACCTATTCAACTGGAGTTGCTTTTGGCAGGAAAACTTCCAAACTCCTTCTGTTAAGCCAGCATTACCATTGTCCCAAAATCAGGTAAAGACCCATCAATAAAGAGAATTACTGACTAATAACCTGGATGAACATCGATGCCAAAATACTCAAGAAGATCCTAGCTAATAGGATCCAACAGTACATTAAAGGGATTATTCACCATGACCAAGTGGATTTTACACCTGGGATGCAAAGGTGGTTCAATATCCACAAATCAATCAATGTGATAAAGCACATCGAAAAAAGAAAAGTCAAGCATTATGATCCTCTCAATTGATGTAGAAAAAGCATTTGACAAAAGATGACATCCATTCAGGATTAAAAATTCTTCAGAGTATAAGGATATAGGGAACATTCCTCAATATCATAAAAAACATCTATGAAAATCCCACAGCAAATATCACTCTTACTAGAGAAAAGCTAAGAACTTTTCCCTTAAGGTTGGGAACACAACAGAGATACCCATTCTCACCATTATTGTTCAACATAGCTTTAGGAATCAGAAAATAAAAAGAAATAAAAAACATTTGAATTAGCAAAGAATTCAAACTCTCTCTCTTCACAAATGACATCATACTCTATGTTGAAAAACCAAAAGACTCCACCTCCAAATTACTAGAATCCATACAGCAATCCAACAATGTGGCAGGATATAAAAATCAATGCACAGAAATAAGTTGCTTTTATAAAAACTAACAATGTAACTATAGAAAGACAAATTAAGGAATTAATTCATTCACAAAAGCAACAAAATCATAAGATACCTCAGAATAAATCAAAATAAAGAAGTAAATAATTGATACTCTAGAAACTACAAAACACTTATGAAAGAAATTGTGGAAAACAGAAAAAAGATGGAAAAAGATTTTATGCTCATGGATTGGAAGAATACACATTGTTAAAATGTCTATCCTTCTGAAACTATTTGCACTTTCAACACCATCTCTATTAAAATACCACTGGCATTTTTCAAAGAGCTGAAAAAAATCCTAAAATTTGTCTGGAATGAGAAAAGACCCTGAATCACCAATAATCACTTCAATAAGTAGTGCCAGGAAAATTGGACAGCTACGTATTAGAAGAATGAAACTGGACCATTCCCTTACACCACACACAAAGATAAACTCAAAATGGATGAAAGATCTCAATGCAAGACAGGACTCCATCAAAATCCTAGAGGAGAAAATAGGCAGTTACCTCTTCAACATTGGCCAATATAACTTCTTTCAAAACACATCTCCAAAGGCAATTAAAACAAAAGCAAAAATGAATTTTGGGGACTTCATCAAGATAAGAAGCTTCTTCACAGCAAAGGAAACAGTCAACCAAAGAGGAAACCCATGGAATAAGAGAAGATTTTTGCAAATTGCACTACAGACAAGGGGCTGGTATCCAAGATCTATAAAGAACTTCTCAAACTCAACACTCAAAAAACAAATAATCATGTCAGAAAATGGGCAGAAGACAGGATAAAACAGTTCTCCAAAAACACATACAAATGGCTAACAGACATATGAAAAATGCTCAACCTCATGAGCCATAAGGAAAATAAAAATCAAAACCATAATTAGATACCACCTTATACCAGTTAGAATAGCAAAAATTAAAAAATCAGGAAATGATAAATGTTGGAGAAGTTGTGAAGAAAGGGGAACTCTCTTGCACTTTTGGTGGAAATTCAAGTTGGTACAGCCACTCTAGAAAACTGTATGGAGGCTTCTCAAGATGTTAAGAATAGAGTTATATTATGACCCAGCAATTGCACTACTGGATATTTACCCCCAGAGATACAGATGCATTAAAAATAAGAACTATGTGCACCCCAATGTTCATAGCAGCAATGTCCACAATAGCCAAACTGTGGAAGAAGCCGAGATGCCCTTCAACAGATGAATGGATAAAGATGTGGTATATATACCCACTGGAATACTATTCATCCATCAGAAACTATGAACACCATTTGTATCAACATGAATGGAACTGGAGGGGATTATGTTAAGTGAAGTAAGTCAAACAGAGAAAGACAACCATCGTATGGTTTCACTCGTATGTGGAACATAAAGCAATAGCTTTATGGAGGACCATAGAGGAAGGGAGGGAAATCCAAACGGGAAGAAATCAGAGAGTGTGATTAACCATGAGTCACTATAAACTCCAAAAAACAATCTGGGGGTCTCAGAGAGGAAGTGGGGGAGTGGGTAACAGGGTGACGGGCATTGAGGAGAGCACATGCTGTGATGAGCACTAGGTGTTATACTTAATTAATGAATTGTTAAACACTGCATCAAGGACTAATTATGTAGTATACAGTGGCTAACTGAATGTAATAAAAATGATATTTTATATCTAATCAAGTAACTTAAAAATTTATTTCAGTTAAAACTAAAGTCAGAACACATCTACATTTGTTAAGATTGTCAAAATACAAAAACACCTACTTTGTAAACAAAAAAGGTTAAAAATAGAACTACATTATGATCCAGCAGTTATATTACTAGCTATTTACAAAACTACTAATTTGAGAGAATACATGCCTTTAATGTATATAACAGCATTATGAAACAGTAGCCAGGGGCGCCTGGGTGGCTCAGTTGGTTAAGCGACTGCCTTCCGCTCGGGTCATGATCCTGGAGACCCGGGATCGAGTCCCATATCGGGCTCCCGGCTCGGCGGGAAGCCTGCTTCTCCCTCTCTCACTCCCCCTGCTTGTGTTCCCTCTCTGGCTGTGTTTCTCTCTGTCAAATAAATAAAATCTTAAAAAAAAGAAACAGTAGCCAAATTATGGAAGGAGATCAAATGTCCATCTACTGATGAACGGATGAAGAAGATGTGATACACACAATCACACACACAATGGAATATAATTCAGTCAGCAGAAAGAATAAAATCTGCCATTTGCAATTATACGGATGGAGCTACAGAGTATTACACCAAACACAATAAATCAGTCAAAGAAAGGCAAATGCCATATGATTTTGCTCATATGTGGAATATAAAAAAACAAAATAAATGAACCAAGAAATAGACTCTTAACTGTAGAGAACAAACTAATGGTTACTGGAGGGAAGTGGATAGGGAGGTGGGTTAAACAAGGGATTGGTATTAAGGAGAGCACTTGTGATGAGCACAGATTGTCCTATGTAAGTGATAAATCACTAAATTCTACACCTGAAACTAATATTGCCCTGTATGTTAACTCAATAGAATTTAAGTAAAAACTTGGGAGGAAATGTTGTAAATAACTGGATTAATAAAGATTATACTGGGGTGGGGGGTCAAGATGGCAGAGAAGTGGGAGATCCTGTTTCAACTGGTCCCCTGAAGTGAGCTAAATATCTACCAGAACACTCTGAGCACCTATGAAATGAGCCTGAGATGTAAGAGTACACACTTCTGGATCTTTACAGGGGCAGAAGAGCATCAGTGCAGAGATAAAGTGGAGTGGGAGCCCTCTGAATGATTTAAGAGGATAAACAAAAGGGGAAGGGAGCCATAAGAAGTGATGCATTGGAAAGTAATACCCCAATAAGAAAGCGCCCTGTGCTTGGGGACCAGCATCAACTTGGAGTCTGGTTAAAAGCACTCAAAAAAAGGGGGGTTTAAGGGGTAACTGGTGGAATCAGGCAGCCAGGGGCAGGGACCTAAGCCTGTGGTCCCAAGGAAGCCACAGCTGGCGCCTGCCCATGCCTTAGTGAGACCAGCAGGGACTCCAATGAGTCCCTGAGCCTGTGGCTTTCCACTGCTAGCACCACCACTCCGGCTAGGTGCCCCCCTGCCCACGGCAGAGGTCCCTCAGCCCACAGACTTCCATGCAACATGCACGGATGCTGGGTCTGAGTGCATGAAGCATGGGTGTGAGCTCCAGACAGTAGTCCTGGCAATGTCAGGCTTACCCAAACCAATATCACTCACGGTTTTTGTGGCACGGGCCTGCAGAGACAAATGGGGGACTTGGGGTTACCATTGTGGCGGTGACTGGGGGAGCACACCACCTATGAGAGGTTAAGGTGTTCAGGGGAGTTTGCAGAGGAGTAATCTGGATGTTCTGGACCATATAGAGGGGAGCAGACAGAGGCTTCTCTCTGAGATGGAGGTGTGGGTGCAGACAGCTTACTTTGTTCTGACTCTCTGAAAAGCAGCAAAATGCCACCAAAGGACAAAAACCTCCAGAGAAAAAAACCCTGAAAGAAAAATAACGGTTTCCACAGAACCCAGTCCCTTGATAGGGGGCAGGGTGACTCATCCCAAGCAAGCCTGAATGAGATATAACATGGCAGGCCCCTCCCTCAGAAGGCAGAAAGAAAAAGAGAACAACCTCCAAAGGGTCTACATAAAACTGTAAAACCCCAACATCAGGGGAAAAATATATTAAGCTCCTTGTATTTCCCCCAAACCTGTGTATTTGATAGATGCAGTTTTCCTTTTAAATTATTTTTTTAATTCCTTTCCATTTTTAATTTTTTTTAATTTTAAAATTCATTCTCATGATTCTTGTTCTCTTATTTTTTAACCTACTTATTACAACTTGATGTTTAGTACAACATTCCAAAATAACTTTTTAACTTGAACTTTTTTTCATACATATACCAGTTTCTTTCTTTTTTTATATACAAATACATATAAGCTACAAGATAATCCTTTTTCCTATTCAGTAATGCTCCTATATATAAACCAGTTTTAATTTCCCTATAGCTCTGGAAAGTTGAGTCCTCTAACAAAAGACTCTGTTATGTGGGTGCCTGGGTGGCTCAGTGGCTTAAAGCCTCTGCCTTCGGCTCAGGTCATGATCTCAGGGTCCTGGGATCAAGGTCGGCATTGGGCTCTCCGCTCAGCAGGGAGCCTGCTTCCTCCTCCTCTCTCTCTGCCTGCCTCTCTGCCTACTTGTGATCTCTCTTTCTGTCAAATAAATAATAAATAAATAAATAGATAAATAGATAAATAAATAAATAAATAAATAAATAAATAAATAAATAAATAAATCTTTAGGGGGGAAAAAGACTTTGTTTTGTAAAAAAAATATACATCCAGGAAGAACTGAAATACTTTGCTCCACAACATCAAGGATTTGTAAACAACTTCTCATCTTATTCTTCCGTCAGTGTTTCTGTGTATTTGTTTCTGCCTTTGTACTATATAAATCTTATTCATTTTTTTATTGTTACTTATTTTTTTTTCCAGTGTTCCAAGATTCATTCCCCATTCCCCACACCCAGTGCTCCATGCAATAGGTGCCCCCAGTACCCACCACCAGGCTCTCCCATCCCTCCACCCCCCTTCCTCCAAGTCCCTCAGTTTGTTTGTCCAAAGTCTCTGTTGTTTCATTTCTCTCCCTGGATTACCCTACTTCCCATTTACTTTCCCTCTCCCGCTGTCCTTGAGGTTACCCGTCATGCACCGCAAATAAGTGAAACCATGTGATACTTGACTTTCTCTACTTGGCTTATTTCACTCAGCATAATCTCTTCCAGTCCAGCCCATATTGCTAAAAAACTTGGATATTCATCCTTTCTGATGGAGGCATACTATTCCATTAAATATATGTACCACATCTTCTTTATCCATTCATCTGTGGATGGGCACCTTGGCTCTTTCTACAGTTTGGTGATTGTGGCCATTGCTGTGATGAACGGTGGGGTAAATATGGCCATTTTTTCACTACATCTGTATCTTTGGGGTAAATGCCCAGTAGTGCAATTGCAGGGTCATAGGGTAGCTCTATCTTTAATTTCTTAAGGAATCTCCACACTGTTTTACAAAACAGCTGCACCAGTTTATATTCCCACCAACAGTGTAAAAGGGTTCCCCTTTCTCCGCAGCCTCTCCAACACTTGTTGTTTACTGACTTGTTAATTTTGGCCATTCTGACTGGTGTAAGGTGGTATCTCAGTGTGGTTTTGATTTGAATTTCCCTGGGAGCTAGTGACGCTGAACATTTTTTCATGTGTCTGTTAGCCGTTTGTATATCTTCTATAGAGAAGTGCCTCTTCATGTCTCTTGCCCATTTTTTGATGTGTTCATCTTCTTTTTGGATGTTGAGTTTGAGTAGTTCTTTATAGATCTTGGACACCAGCCCTTTGTCTGTAGTGTCATTTGCAAATATATTCTCCCAACTGTGGGTTGCCTCTTTGTTTTGTTGACTGTTTCCGTTGCTGTACAGAAGCTTTTCATTTTGATGAAGTCCCAAAAGTTCATTTTCGTTTTTGTTTCCTTTGCCTTTGTAGACATGTCTTGAAAAAGGTACTGTGGCCGATGTCACAGAGGTTACTGCCTATGTTCTCTTCCAGGATTTTGATGGATTCCTGCCTCACGTTGAGGTGTTGAGGTCTTTCATCCATTTCGAGTATGCCTTTGTGTGTGGTGTAAGAGACTGGTCTAGTTTCATTCTTCTATACGTAGCTGTCCAATTTTCCCAGCACCATTGATTGAAGAGACTGTCTTTTTTCCACTGGATATTTTTTCCTGCTTTGTCAAAGATGATTTGCCCATAGATTTGTGGGTCCATATCTGGACTCTCCACTCTGTTCCTTTGGTCTATTTCTCTGTTTCTGTGCCAGTACCATGTTGTCTTGGTAATCACAGCTTTGTAACAAAGCCTGAAGTCAGGTAACGAGATGCCACCAGCTTTGCTTTTCTTCTTCAGCAGTTCCTTAGCGGTTCAGGGCCTTTTTTGGTTCCATATAAATTTTAGGATTATTTGTTCCGACCCCTTGAAGAATGTTGGTGGAATTTTGATCAGAAAGGCATTGAAAGTATAGATTGCTCTGGAAAGTATAGCCATTTTGACAATGTTTATTCTTCTGATCCATGAGCATGGAATGGTCTTCCATCTTTTTGTGTCTTCTTCAATTTCTTTCATGAGTGTTCTGTAGTTCCTCGAGTACTGACCCTTGACTTCGTTGGTTAGGTTTATTCCTAAGTATCTTATAGTTTTTGATGCTATAGTAGACAGAATCATTTCTCTGATTTCCCTCTCTATTTTTTAATTGTTAGGGTATAAGAATGTAACTGATTTCTGTGCATTGATTTTGTAACCTGCCATATTACTGAATTGTTGTATGAGTTCTAGTAGTTTGGGGGTAGAGTCTTTTGGGTTTTCCACATAGAGTATCATGTCATCTACAAAGAGAGAGAGTTTGACTTCCTCTTTGCCAAGCTGGATACCTTTTATTTCTTTCTGTTGCCTGATTTCTCTTGCTAGGAATTCTAACACTATGTTGAACAGTGGTGGTGAGAGTGGGCATCCTTGCCTTGTTCCTGATCTCAGAGGAAAGGTTGTCAGTTTTTCTCCATTGAGGATGATATTTGGTGTGGGTTTTTCATAGATAGATTTTATGAGGTTGAGAAATGTTCCCTCTATCCCTATACTTTGAAGAGTTTTGATCAGGAACGGATGTTGTATTTTGTCAAATGCCTTTTCTGCATCAATTGAGAGTACAATGTGGTTCTTCTCTCTTCTCTTATTGATATGTTCTATCACGTTGATTGCTTTGTGAGTGTTGAACCACACTTGCATCCCTCACATAAAACCCACCTGGTTATGGTGGATACTCTTTTTAATGTATTGTTGGATCCTGTTAGCAAGGATCTTGTTGAGAATCTTGGCATCCGTATTCATCAGTGATATTGGTCTGAATTTCTCTTTTTAGATGGGGCCTTTGTCTGCTTTGGGTATTAGAGTGATGCTGGCTTCATAGAAACAGTCTGGAAGTTTTCCTTCTGTTTCTATTTTTTGAAAGAGCTTCAGGAGAATAGGTGTTATTTCTTCTTTGAATGTTTGGTGGAATTCCCCAGGGAGTCCTTCTGGTCCTGGACTCTTGTTTTTGGGGAGGTTTTTGATCACGGCTTCAATCTCATTACTAGATATAAGTCTATTCAAATTGTCAATGTCTTCCTGTTTCAGTCTTGGTAGTTTAAAGGTTTCTAGGAATGTATCCAACTCTTCTAGGTTGTTAAACTTATTGGCATATAATTGTTGGTAGTAATTTTTGATGATTGTTTTTATATCCTTGGTGTTAGTCATGATCTCTCCCCTTTCATTCATGATTTTGTTAATTTGGGTCTTCTCCCTTTTCTTTTGGTTTAGTTTGGCCAATGGTTTATAGATCTTATTGATTCTTTCAAAGAACCAGCTTCTAGTTTCCTTGATGCGTTCTACTGTATCTCTAGTTTCTGATTCATTCATTTCTGCTCTAATCTTTATTATTTCCCGCCTTGTGTGGGGGGTTGGTTTAATTTTTGGTTGATTTTCCAGTTCTGTAAGGTGTATTGGGAGTTGGTGTATTCGGGATTTTTCAATTTTTTTGAGTGAGGCTTCGATGGTATGGATTTCCCACTTTGGACGGCCTTTGCTGTATCCCATAGGTTTTGGATCGATGTATCTTCATTCTCATTGGTTTCCATGAAGTGTTTCAGTTCTTCTTTGATTTCCTGGTTGATCCACATATTCTTGAGTAGGAACGTCTTTAGCTTCCAAGTGTTTGATTTTCTCCTGAACTTTTTATGGTGGTTGAGTTCCAGTTTCACAGCATTGTGGTCAGAGAAGATGCAGGGAATAATTTCAATCTTCTGGTATTGGTTGGACCCTGATTTGTGACCTAGTATGTGATCTATTCTGGAGAATGTTCCATGTGCACTCGAGAAGAATGAGTATTCTGCTGTTTTAGGATGGAATGTTCTGAATATATCTATGAGAACCAGGTGGTACAATGTGTCATTCAAGGCTCTTGATTCTTTGTTGATTTTCTGTTTAGATGATCTGTCCATTATTGAGAGTGGTGTGTTAATATCTCCTGCAATTCATGTGTTTGCATCAATATGATTCTTTATTTTGTTTAACAGTTGGCTTATGTAGTTGGCTGATCCCATGTTAGGGGCATAAATATTTACAATTGTTAGATCTTCTTGATGTATAGACCCTTTAAGAATGATGCAGTGTCCTTCTGTGTCTCTGACTACAGTCTTTAGACTAAAATCCAATTTGTCTGATATGAGAATTGTTACCCCGCTTTCTTTTGGGGTCCATTGGCATGACAGATGGTCTTCCATCCCCTCCCTTTCAATCTCGGAGTGTCTTTAGATTCAAGATGAGTCTCTTGTAAACAGCATATGGATGGGTCCTGTCGTTTTATCCAGTCTGCAACCCTGTGTCTTTTTATTGGAGCATTTAGGCCATTGACATTGAGAGTGATTATTGATAGATATGTTTGTATTGATATCATGTTGCCTATAGAGTTCATGTTTTTATAGATTACCTCTGTAAATTTCTGTTCTGTGTCGCTCTTGGGTTCGTTTCTCCTCTATAGAACCCCTCTTAGCATTTATTGTAGTGCTGGCTTGGTGGTTGCATAATCTTTTAGACCTTGGCGGTCTTAGAAGCTCTTTATTTCTCCTTCCATGTTGAAAGTCCACCTTGCTGGATACATTATCCTTGGTTGCATATTTTTGTCATGTAATTTCCTGAATATGTCTTGCCAGCCCTTTTTGGCTTGCCAGGTTTCTGTGGAAGAGTCTGACAGTATTCTGATGGTCCTCTCTCTATAGGTAAGGGATCGCTTTCTCCTAGCTGCCCTAAAGACATATTCTTTGGTTTTATAATTCGAGAATTTTACTATTATGTGCCTGGAGGTTTTTCTGGCTTCATTCATCTGGGGTGTGTCCTCTCTGCTATTAGGAGATGAACATTTGTTTCATTACCCAGATTTGGGAAATTTTCATCCATGATTTGTTCAACAATATCACTTAGGCTTCTCTCTCTCTCAACTCCTTCAGGGATTCCAATAATTCCTTATTCTATTTTCTTGGGATTTTAGCTGTTTGCTCCAAGACTTCTCTTGCTCCCCCTTCTTAATCCATCTGTCTTCTAAATCACTGATACGATCTTCAGCTTCATTTACTCTGGCTGTTAGCATATTTAAATTAGATTGTATCTCATCTAAAGCCTTTCTAACCTCAGATTTCACTTCTGTTACTATGGCTTCCACTTTGAGACTAATGTTCTTTTCTAAATTAGCCATTGCTTGGACTATTGCTGCCCTGAATTCCATTTCTGTTATATTGTTTATGTTCATTTCCAGTAATACTGTGACTGAGGTTGCTGTCTCGGGGTTCTTCCTCTGTTGGATGTTCCTCCTCCTAGTCATTGTGTCGAGAAGTGGTTGAGGGGGTGTATAGCTAAATATATCAGCCACTATCTAGGTGGATTGGTCCCAGGAGGGTTTTGGGGCAACCAGAACTCCCCACCAAAAAGGGAGGAGAAAGAAAGAAGAAAACGAAAGAAGCAAGAAAAGAAGCAAGAAAAGAATCCCCTGCCAAAGTGGGGCCCAGTGTTAGGATTTATATGGTATAAAACTGTTACAGGGTAGATAAAAGGGCTATCAAGGGTAAATGAAGAGATCAAAAAGCAAAGCCCAACCTATATGACCCCCAAGACCAGTATTTATATAATACAGAAGCAAAGACAATTACACAGAAACACTGACAGTCTAGAGTGGGAAGGTGAGGACAGACACTGCTTGTGGGCAAGCAATGTGTTTCAGACACTCCCAAGTTTGTCTTGTTATTATTGTTGGAGGAGCCCACTTTCAAAAGATATAGGGGGATTAGAACTGGTTGTATATAGGGGTAGTTTTGAATAGGGATGTGGGATTAACTTGAAGCTTATAACTACATGTATATGTAAAAGAGAGGATAAAGAAAAGAGAGAAGAAAGGGAAAAACAAAGAAAACAAACAGGGAAACAAGAGGCAACAACAACAGCAGAAAATATAGGAGTGTGTTTGAGAAAATTTCAAGGTAAAACAAATATTATGGCGTGTTGTATTGAGTATCACGTTGTGATAAAAAGTGGGTTAAAATTGAAAGAAGAAAAACCGTGAGAATGTATTTTTAAGTTTAAAATGGAAGCTTTAAAAGTAAAAATAGAAAAAAGTTTTAAAGAAAGCAAATAAGGTGGAAAATTGTATCAATAAGGTGTATGGCTTTTGGTACTTGTAGTCAGTACCAGGAGTTTAATAAATTGCCTTTCCCCCCGATGTTGGGGTTTTACAGTTTGAGTGTTGTCCTCCTGAGCTTCTGGCTTGCTTTCTGTGGGCGGGGTCTGCTGCACTGTTTTCAGTCCCTTCTACCTGGGCTGCGTCTCTCTGCCCCCTTGCTAGAGACTGGTCTCAATGGTATCCAGGTTGTCAGGTTACAATTCTCTGGTGGTGGAGCGTTGTTCTTTTATGTCCTTTTTCAGCTGCTGAGGAAGTCAGGTCAGAACAAGATGTCTGTGCCCAGACCTCCTTCCCAAGAGAGAGCCTCTGCACAGTGAGAGGCTCTTTCCTGCCTCCTGGTTGGCAGCCTGTCACAGCCGGGCAGGCACAGATGCTGGATTGATTTCTGCCCAAGCCTCTGCTTGTCGCTTCACTCCCGCACCTCAAAACCACAACTTCTTTTGGATCGCGTGACCTTGTCTGTGCCAGGGAACCCGTGGCCCCTCAGGACCTGCGCAGGTCTACAAAATCACCTTCCCTGGGGGGTCCAAGCCCAGCCCATGGGGTGGAGAGAAGCGGGAGAGAAAAGCAGTGGAGGCAAGGGGAAAAAAAGAATGACAGGAAAAAAAAAGAGAGAAAGTGGTTGAAAAATAGACTCCATGCCCACTGCTCTTGCTGAGATCCCCCGTGCTGCACAGGGCACTCCTGCTCTCTGTGAAACCCTGCTCCTCTGGTTTAAGCAGTGGGGGATAGACTCCGCACCCCAGCCCCTCTAAGTTCCCTCGAGCTGTGGGGCACTTCCTCTCCCTGCGGATTCCAATCTCCCCACTGCCGTGGTGGAAAAACTGACTTTGCACCTCACAGGACACTCTCTGTCCCTGCAGGTCCCCATCTCCCCGCTGCAGCGGTGAAAAAAAACAGAGTTAGGCGCGGCTGGCTCTGCTGCGTTCCTGGTTCTGTCTCGCCCCAAATCAGACCGTAATCTGCTGTTATTCCCCGAACACAGAGCACTTTCGTGCTGGGGTATTTGCTTTCAATGGTTCAGCTCTATGGGCTTCCTCCCCCACACCCCTGTCTCCTGGGGTAAGCCTCCGGTCACTCTCACTTGTTTCTACCTTTTTGCAGATGGTCTTTGTCTCCCATGGTGATCCAGAAGCGCGAAATATCACATTTCAGGCTGATTTCATGGGTGCTCACAGTGGTCCTGTAGTGTTTTTTTGCTGGAATTGAGCTCACTTCAGGGAACTCCTTGAAATGTGGTCACCTGGCCTTTGCCATCTTCTTCCCCCCTATATAAATCTTATTCTTAAGGGTAATTTTGGCTGGGTTTTACTTTTATCTCCCATTTCTTTTATTTTTGATGGTCTTTTTGTTTATTCATTTTTGTTTTTGTGCCATATAAATCCTACATTTGGGGACCATTTTGGTTTTTTTTTTTTCCTTTCTTTTCTTTCTTTTTTCTTTCTTTTTGGTAGTGATTCCCAATTGCTCTGAAACCTTCCAATAGGCACCTTGCCTGGATTGTGGATGATATATTCAGGTCTACATCCCCTCAACCAACCCTCACCAAAATGACTCGAAGGAGGAACACCCAATAAGAGAAACATTCAGAGACCACAACATCTGTCACAGAACTACCAGATATGGACATAAACAATATGATGGAAATGGATTTCAGTGTAGCAATTATACAAGCAATGACTGAATTGGAAAAATCCATGGCAACATGGAATCTCTAAGGACAGAAGTGAGAGCCGACCTGGCAGAGGTTAAAAATGTTATCAGTGAGATCCAATCTAATCTAAATACTCTTATACCTTCAGTAAGTGAAGCAAAAGATCACTTTAGTGATCTAGAAGACTGATTGAGAAGGAGGAGCAGGAGAAGTCTTGGAACAAACAGCTAAAATCCCATCACAATAGAATAGGGGAAATAAATGATGCCATGAAACGTTCCAATATCAGAATTATTGGGATCCCCGAGGGAGTAGAGAGAGAGAGAGAGAAGACTGGAAGATATAGTTGAAAAAATCCTGGATGAAAAATTCCCAAATCTGGTAAATGGAACAAGTGTTCATGTCCTAGAGGCAGAGAGGACACCCCCCAAGATCAACGAGAAAAATCTCCAGGCACATAATTGTGAAATTCAAGATCATAAATTCAAAGAATGTGTCTTAAGAACAGCTAGGGGGAAGATATCCTTTACATACAGAGGGAGGACAATAGAATACTATCAGACATGCACAGAAACCTGACAAGCCACAAAGGACTGGCAAGAAATATTCAGGGCACGAAATGAAAATAATATGCATTCAAGGATACTTTATCCAGCAAGGGTGACATTCAAAATAGATGGATAGATAAAGAGCTTCCAGGACCAGCAAGGTCTAAAAGATTATGTGATCACCAAGTTGGGTCTACAAGAAATATTAAGGGGGGGCTCTATAAAAAAGGAAATAACCCAAGAGTGACACAGAAAAGAAGTTCACAGAGGCAATATATAGAAACAAGGACTTCACAGGCAACATTATGTCAATTAAAGTGTACCTTTCAAAAATCACTCTCAATGAAAATGGCCTAAATACTTCCATAAAACAGTACAGGCTTACTAACTGGATAAAATGACAGCAGCCATTCATATGCTGTGTACAAGAAACACATTTTGAATCTAAAGATACATCCAGACTGAAAGTGGGGGGATGGAGTACCATCTCTTATACAAATGGGCCTCAAAAAGCTGGGGTAGTGATTCTCATATCAGATAAATTAGATTTTAATCTAAATACTGTAATCAGAGATACAGAAGGACAATGCATCATTCTTGAAGGGTCTATTCACCAAACAGATACAACAATTGTAAATATTTATGCCCCCAACATGGGAGCAGCCAACTATATAAGCCAACTGTTAAGCAAAATAAAGTCATGTTAATATGAACACATTAACTGTAGGAGATCTTAACACACTACTCTCAGCAATGAAAAGATTACCTAAACAGAAAATGAACAAAGAAACAAGATCTGTGAATGACCCATTGGACCAAATGGACCTTATACCTATATTCAGAACATTCCACCCTAAAACAACAGAATATTCATTCTTCTTGTGTGTACATGGAATTTTTTTTTACAGAATAGACCACATATTGGGTCACAAAACATGGCACAATTGATACCAAAAGATTGAGATTATCCCCTGCTTATTCTCTGACCACAATGCCTTGAAACTGGAACTCAACCACAAGAAAAAGTTTGGAAGGAACCAAACACTTGGAAACTAAAAGGAATCCTGTTCAAAAATGTTTGGATCAACTCTGAAATCAAAGAAAAACTTAAACACTTCATGGAAACCAATGAGAATGAATACACATCGGTTCAAAACTTACAGGATAAAGGGTGCCTGGGTGTCTCAGTGGGTTAAAGCCTCTGCCTTTGGCTCAGGTCATGATCTCAGGGTCCTGGGATGAAGGCCCGCATTGGGTTCTCTGCTCAGCAGGGAGCCTGCTTCCTCCTCTCTCTGCCTGCCTCTCTACCTACTTGTGATCTCTCTTTCTCAGTCAAATAAATAAAAAAAAATAAAATAAATCTTAAAATGGTGAAAAAAGAACTTACAGAATACAGCAAAGGCTGTCCTAAGGGGGAAATATATAACAATCTAAGCCTCACTCAAAAACATTGAAAAGTCCCAAACACACCAACTCTCTTTACACCTTAAAGAACTGGAAAATCAACAGCAAATTCAGCCAACCCCCCACACACAAAAAAATAGAAATAATTAAGATTATAGCAGAGATCAATGAATTAGAAACTGGAGATACAGTAGAACACATCAACACATCTAGAGCTGGTTCTTTAAAAGAATTAATAAGATCAATAAACCTTTGGCCAAGCTAATCTAAAATAAAAGGGAGAGGACCCAAATTAATAAAATTGTGAATGAAAAGTGAGAGATCTGGGCATCTGGGTGGCTCAGTGGGTTAAAGCCTCTACCTTCAGCTCCGGTCATGATCTCAGGGTCCTGGGATCAAGGCCCATGCCAGGCTCCCTGCTTGGCAGGGAGCCTGTTTCCTCCTCTCCCTCTGCCTGCCTCTCTGCCTACTTGTGATCTCTCTCTGTCAAATAAATAAATAAAATCTTAAAAAAAAAGAAAAGTGAGAGATCACGACTAACACCAAGGAAATAGAAACAATCATCAAAAATAATTATCAACAGTTATATGCCATAAGTTAAACTACCTAGAATACATGGATGCATTCCTGGAAAACTATAAACTACCAAGACTGGCTGTAGGGCATAAACAATGAATCTTAGAACACTGGAAAAAATAAAATAAATTATTATTTTAAAAAATTTAAAAAGAAACTTACCAAGACTGAAACAGGAAGAAACTGAGAAAGTGGATAGATCAATAACTGGAAAAATATTTAAGCAGTGATCAAAAACCTCAAAAAAACAAGATCCCAGGACCTGATGGATTCCCTGGGGAATTGTACGAAACATTTAAAGAAGAAATAATACCTAATCTCCTGAAGCTGTTTCAAAAACCAGAAACAGAAACAGAAGGACAACTTCCATACTCTTTCTTTTTTTAAAAGATTTTTTTTAAATTTGTTTAACACAGAGAGAGAGATCACAAATAGGCAGAGAGGCAGGCAGAGAAAGAGGGAGGGGAAACAGGCCCCCCACTGAGCAGAGAGCCCCATGTGGGACTCAATCCCAGGACCCTGAGATCATGACCTGAGCCGAAGGCAGAGTCTTAACCCTCTGAGCCACCCAGGTGCCCCTTCCAGACTCTTTCTATGAAGTCAGCATTACTTGGATACCTAAACTAGGCCAAGACCCCATCAAAAAAGAGGATTTCAGACCAATACTCTTGATTAAGATAGATGCCAAGATTCTCAACAAGATCTTAGCTAATAGGATACAGCAGTACATGAAAAAGATTATCCACCATGACCAAGTGGGATCTATCCTTGGAATAAAAATGTGGTTCAACATTCACAAATCAATCAATGTATTAGAATAAATCAATAAAAGAGAGAAGAGCCACATGGTCCTCTCAATTGATGTAAAAAAACAAACATTTGAAAAGTGCAGCATCCGTTCCTTATTAAAAATCTTTGAAGTATAGATATAGAGGGAGCATTCCTCAAGTTCATAAAATCTATCTATGAAAAACCCACAGTGAATATCATTCTCAATGGAGAAAAGCTGACAGCCCTCCCACTGAGATCAGGAACAAGAAAAGGATGCCCACTCTTGTCACTGTTGCTCATCAGAGTGTTAGAAGTTCTAGCAACAACAATCAGGCAATAAAAATAAATAAATAAAAGGTATTCAAAGTGGCAAAGAAGTCAAACTCTCTCTCTCTCTCTCTCTCTCTCTTTCTCTCTCTCTCTCTCTCTCACTCTTCACAGATGACATGATACCTTGATTGGAAAACCCAAAACTTCCATCCCCAAACTACTAGAACTCATAGAGCAATTCAGTAATGTGGTAGGATACAAAATCATTGCACAGAAATAAGTTGCTTTCTTATATCTCACAATGAAAATAGAGAAATGGAAGTTAGAGAATGGATTCCATTTACTATAGCACCAAAAACCATAAGATACCTTGGAATAAACCTATCCAAATAGGTAAAGGATCTGTACTCAAGGAACTACAGAGCACTCATGAAAGAAATTGAAGAAGACACAAATGATGGAAAAGCATTCCATTCTCATGGATCAGAAGAATAAACATCATTAAAATGTCTATTCTGTCCAGAGTAATCTGTACTTTCACTGCCATTCTGGGCCAAATCCCACCAGCATTTTCTCAATGTGTTGTAACAAACAATCCAAAAATTTGTATGGAACCACAGAAGACCCTGAATTGCTAAGGAAATGTTGAAAAATAAAAACAAAGCTGGAGACATCAACTTACTTGATTTCAAGCTTTATTACAAAGCTATGATCACCAAGACCGCATGGCACTGGCACAAAAACATAAACTAATGGAATAGAGTAGAGAATCCAGATATGGGCTCTCAACTCTATGGTCAAATAATCTTCAAAAAAGCTTGAAAATATCCAGCAAAAAAAGACAGTCTCTTCAATAAATGGTGCTGGGAAAATTGGACAGCTACATATAGAAGAATGAAAGTTGACCATTCTCTTACATCATACAAAAAATGAACTTGAAATGGATGAAATACCTTAAAGTGAGGCAGGAACCTGTCAAAATCCTAGAGGAGAACATAGGCAGTAACCTCTTTGGCATCAGTCACAGCAACTTATTTCAAGACACTTCGCCAAAGGCAAAGGAAACAAAAGCAAAAATGAACTATTGGGGCTTCATCAAAATAAAAATCTTCTGCACAGCAAAAGAAACAGTCAACAAATCAAAGAGGCAACCCATGGAATGCGACAAGATGTTCGCAAATGACATTACAGACAAAGGACTGATATCCAAGATCTATAAAGAACTCCTCAAACTCAACACCCAAAAAATAGATGATCACATCAAGAAATGGACAGAAGATATGAACAGACACTTCTCCATAGAAGACATAAAAATGGCTAAGAGACACATGAAAAATTTTTCATCATAATTAGCCATCAGGGAAATTGAAATCAAAACCACATTGAAGTACCACATTACACCAGTCAGAATGGCCAAAATTAACAGACAGGAAACAAGTGTTGGAGAGGATGTGGAGAAAGGGGAACCCTCTTACAGTGTTGGTGAGAATGCAGGTTGGTGCAGCCACTTTGGAAAACAGTGTGGAGATTCCTCAAAAAATTAAATAGAGCTACGCTATGATCCTGCTATTGCACTACTGGATATTTACCCCAAAGATACAGATGTAGTGAAAAGAAAGTCATTTGTACCTCAATGTTCATAGGAGCAATGGCCACAATTGCCAAATTTTGGAAAGAGCCAAGATGCCCTTCAACAGCTGAATCAATACAGAAGATATGGTCCATATATACAATGGGATATTATGTGTCCATCAGAAAGGATGAATACCCAACTTTTGTATCAACATGGACAGGACTAGTAGTGATTATGCTGAATGAAATAAGCCAAGCAGGGAAGTCAATTATCATATGGTTTCACTTACTTGGGGTGCATAAGGAGTAACATGGAGGACATCAAGAGATGGAAAAGAAATGTTAATTGGGGTAAATCAGGGAGTGAGATGAAGCATGAGGGACCGTGGACTCTGAGAAACAAACTGAGGGTTTTGGGAGGGATGGCGATGGGGGTTAGGTGAGCTTGGTTGGTGGTTATTAAGGAGGGCATATGCTGCATAGAGTACTGGGTGTGGTGCATAAAAAATGAATCTCGGAACACTGAAAAATAAAATAAAATAATTTAAAAAACAAAGACTGTAATAAGGGACAAAGAAGGGCATTACATAATGATAAAGGAGTCAATCCACAAGAAAATATATTTGTAAATGTATATGTACTTAATGAAGGAGCACCAAAATATATTAAAAAAATATTAACAAACCTAAAGGAAGAGCTATACAGCAATACAATCAGAATAAAGGATCTGAATACCTCATTTAGACCAATGAAGGATATTATGGGATGAGAAAACCAATAAGGAAACATTGGTTATAAATAACCTGTTAAACCAGATGGCTTTAGTATGGAACATTCATTTCCAAAACAAAAGAATACACATTCGGGGTGCCTGGGTGGCTCAGTTGGTTAAGCGACTGCCTTCAGCTCAGGTCATGATCCTGGAGACCTGGGATCGAGCCCCACATTGGGCTCCCTGCTTGGCAGGAAGCCTGCTTCTCCCTTTCTCACTCCCCCTGCTTGTGTTCCCTCTCTAGCTGTGTTTCTCGCTGTCAAATAAATAAAATCTTAAAAAAAAAAAAAAGAATACACATTCGCCTTCACAGAATACCCGTGGAACAATACATAGGTTAGATCATCTGTTAAGCCACAAAAGGGGTCTTAAAATGCTTAAGATGATTGGAATCATGCTAAGCATCTTCTCCAGCCAGAATAGTATAAAGCTAGAAATTAATTACAAGAGGAAAGTTGCAAAATCCACAAATGTGTGGGGCTTAACAACATGCTATTGGGCAACCATTTGTTCAGTTTAAAAAAAAATAAAAGAGATATTGGAAAATAATACCACCAGACAATTGAAAAAGGAAATACAACTTACCAAAACTTATGGGATGCAGCAAAAACAGTTCTTTGAGGAAAGTTATACTGATAAATGGGTACCTGAAGACCCAAGAAAAACTTCAAATAAACAGTGTAACTTTACATCCTAAGGAATGAGAGAAAAGAACAAATAAAGGTAAAAGATAACAATAGCAAATATCAGAAGAGAAAGAAATAAAACAGAAACTAGAAAGCCAATATGGAAGATCAATGAAAGTAAGAGCTGGTTCTTTTACTTTATAGCTTTTTTTAAAAAAGATTTTATTTATTTATTTGACAGAGAGAGAGATCACAAGTAGGTGGAAAGGCAGGCAGAGAGAGAGGAGGAAGCAGGCTCCCTGTGGAGCAGAGAGCCCAATGTGGGCCTCGATCTCAGGACCCTGCAATCATGACCCGAGAAGAAAGCAGAGGCTCTAACCCACTGAGCCACTCAGGTGCCCACTGAGCCACCCAGGCACCCGAGCTGGTTCTTTAATCATATCAACACAGGAGACAAGCCTTTAGTTAGATCCACCAAGAAAAAAAAAAGAAAAGCGAATTAAAATAAATAATATCGGAAATAAAACAGATGGTAAAACTTTTAGCAAAGAAATACAAAAGCCCAGGGGCTCCTGGCTGGCTCAGTTGGTTAAACATCTGCCTTCAGCTTAGGTCATGATCCAGAGTCCTGGGATTGAGTCCTGCAATGGTAGGAAGCCTGCTTCTCCCACTCCCTCTGCTTTTCCCCCTGCTTGTGCTCTCTTGCTCTCTCTCTCTCTGTCAAATAAATTTTAAAAATCTTAAAAAAACACAAATCTCACAAGAGGCTACTATAAAAAATTATATGCAAGCAAACAGGATAACCTAGAAGAAATAGAAACATGCAACCTTATAAGACTGAACCATAAAGAAATAGATGACCTGACCAGACAAACTACAAATGAAATTGAATCAGTAATCAAAAACCTCCCAAAAAACAGATGATTCAGATCAGATGGTTTCACATGTGAATTCTACCGTACATTTAGATAACAGTTAACACCTATTTTCTCAAACTATTCTAAAAAATAGAAAAGGAAGGAAAACTTCCAAATTCATTCTATGAGGCCCTATCACCCTGATAGAAAAAAAAAAAACAGATAAAAGCACTATGAGAGAAAGAGAGAGAGAGAGAGAGAGAGAGAGAGAGAGAGAGAGAGAGAGAGAGAACAGTGGCCAATATCTCTTATGAGCATAAGTGTAAAAATTCATAACCATATATTGGCAAACCACATTCAACAATGCATTAAAAAATTATTCACCATGATCAAGTGGAATGTATTCTAGGTACGCAAGGGTGGTTCAATATTTCAAAATCAATCAAAGCGATATTTCACAGCAACAACAGAAAGGGTAAAAATAATATCACCCTAACAGATGCAGAAAATGCTTTTGACAAAGTAAAATGTCCATTTATGTTATAAACTCTCAAAAAATACCTCTACAGGGAACATACTTCAACAAAATAAAATCCACAGGTGGAAATGCAAAGCTAACTGCATACTCAGTGGTGAAAAAGTAACACTGAGTGTGGTGCATAAATAATGAATCTTGGAAAACTGAAAAAATAAAATAAAATAAATTATTTTTAAAAACTAAGAGATTTACTCTCAGATCAAGAATAAGACAAAGATCTCTATTCTTATCAATTTTATCCAATATAGTACTGGAAGTCTTAGCCACAACAATCAGACAAGAAAAAGGAATAAAAAGCATCCAAATTGTTAAGAAAGGAAGAAAACTTTCACTATTTATAGATGAAGTGCTACTATATATAGAAATCCCTGAAGACTCCACCAAACTACAACTTGAACTGATAAATGAATACATCAAGGTTACAGAGCATAAAATCAATATAGAGAAATTCATTGCAGTTTTATAAAGTAATAATGAAGTAGCAAAAAGAGAAATTAAGAAAGCATTGACATTTACAATTGCAAGAAGAATAAAATATCTAGGAATAAACTTAACAAAGGAGGTGAAAGACATATAGTTGGAAAACTATATGTTAATGAAAAAGTTGAAGATGACATGAACAAAAGGAAAGATATTCTATGCTCATGAACTGGAAGAATTAATACTGTTAAAACGTCCATACTAGTCAAAGCAATCTTCAGATATAATGCAACCCCTATCAAAATACCAAAGGTGGGGCAACTGGGTAGCTCAGTGATTAAGCATCTGCCTTCAGCTCAGGTCATGATCCCGGAGTTCTAGGATCAAGCTCCACATTGGACTCCCTGCTCAGCTGGAAGCCTGCTTCTCCCTTGCTCACTTCCCCTGCTTGTGTTCCCTCTCTAGCTGTGTTTATTTCTGTCAAATAAATAAAATCTTAAAAAAAAAAACAAAGGCATTTTTCACAAAACCAAAACAAATCATCCTAAAATGTGTATAAAACCATAAAATACTCCACATAACCAAACAAATCTTGAAAAAGAAAAACAAAGCTGGAGGTATCACAATCCCAGATTTCAAGCTATAATACAGAACTACGCTAATCAAAACACCATGGTTACTGACACAAAAAAAGACACATAGATCAATGGAAGAGAGTAGAGTGTCCAGAAAAAAAAACTTTATGTCAATTAATGTACATCAAAAGAAGCAAATATATACAATGGGGAAAAGATAGTCTCTTCACCAAATGGAATTGGGAAACTGGACAACTACATGCAAAAGAAAGGAACTAGACCACTTTGTTACATCATACACAAAAATAAATTCAGAATGGAATAATGGCATAAATGTGATATCTGAAGCCATAAAATTCCTAGAAGAAAACATAGGTAGTAACTTCCTTGACATTAGTCATAGAAACACTTTTCTAGACATGTCTCTTCTGGCAAGGGAAATGAAAGTAAAATTAAACTATTGGGACTGCACCAAAATAAAATGTTTTTGCACAGAGAAGTAAACCACCAATAAAACAAAAGGGCAACCTACTGAATGGGAGAATTTATCTGCAAATGTTATACTTAATAAGGAGTTAATACTGCAAATATATAAAAATCTTACACCACTCAAATTTAAGAAAATAAATAATTCAATTTCAAAATGGGTAGAAGATCTGAATAGACATTTTTTTTCCAAGATGGTTGATAGATTACATGAAAAGATGCTCAATATCACTCATCATCAGGAAAATGCAAATGAAAACCACAATGACATACCACTTTACACCTGTCAGAATGGCTAAAATTAAAAAAAAGACAAGAAATAACATGTTGACCAGATGCAGAGAAAAAGGAAACCTCATGCATTGTTAGTAGGAATGGAAATTTGTGCAGACACATGGAAAAATAAATGGACATTCTTAAAAAAGTAAAGACAGATTCAAGATGAGTCTCTTGTAAATGAAATGAAGTACTGATACAGAGACTTTGGACACAGAAAAAAACTGAGGGACTTGGAGGGAGGGGGATGGGAGAGCCTGGTGGTGGCACCTATTGCATGGAGCACTGGGTGTGGGGAATGGGGAATGAATCTTGGAACACTGGAAGAAAATTTAAGTATGATCAAAGAAGGTAAGAATAAATATCCATAATACTTGGATTAGGAAAAAAAAGTAAAGACAGAATTGCCACATGATCTAGTTATTTTACTACTGGGCATTTACCAAAAGGAAACCAAAACACTAATTCAAAGAGATATGCAGAGCTATGTTTATTAAAACCTTATTTACAATAAACAAGATATGAGAGAAGCCCAGGTGTCCACTGAGAGATGAAAGAATAAAGATCTCTCTCTCTCTCTCTCTCTCTCTCTCTCTCTCTCTCTCTCTCTCTGACACACACACACACACACACATACACACACACACACACACACTCACACACACTGAAATATCAATCAGCCTTAAAATGAGTGAAATCTTGCCATTTGCAACATGGATGGACCTAGAGGGTATGATACTAAGTTAAATAGGCCAGAGAAAGACAAATACTGTATGAGTTATATGATTTCACTGTTATGTGGATTTAGGAAACAAAGCAAAAAGCAAAAGAGAGAGAAAAATCAAGAAACAGACTCTTAATTATAAAGAACAAACTGATGGTTACCAGAGGGGAGAGGGAGAGATAGGATAGATTAAATAGGTGACAGGAATTAGGAGTCCATTTTTCCTAAAACTAATATAACACTGTATATTACCTAACTGGAATTAAAATACACACTCTAAAAATTAAAAAAAATAAAACTATACTGTGTATAAAAAATGAAAATAACCTGTGTTGGTGAAGATGTGGAAAAACATTGCTGGTGGAAATGCAAAATGATTCACTCACTGTAGGAAAGTTTGGCAGTTCCTCAAATAGCTGAGCATAGAATTATTTTATGACCTCACATTTCTAGTCTTATGTATATAATCCAAAAGAACTGAAAACATATACTCAAAGAAGTGCATGTAACACATGCTTGTTGCAGCATTATTCACAAGAGAGAAAAGATGGCAACAGCCAAAATGTTCATCAAGGGATGAATGGTTAAAGAAATGAATATTATTCCACCATAAAAGGAAATTAAGTATTGATTCATACATGCTACAATGTGGATGAACCTCAGAACATTATGCTAAGTGAAATAAGTCAGATACATCGTATGATTCTATATGTATGAAATATTTGGGTTATACCCGAAATATTTAGTATTTGCATTATCTAGCAAAGAATCTGCTTCATAAGTAAGTGGTTTTACCTTGGAAGGATGGGACTATTTTCCAACTAGAGAGAGGTGGTTGCACAACATTGTGAATTTACTAAATTACATTGAATCACTCAACTTTAAAATAGTTACTGTTATGTTATATGAATTTCACCTCAATAAATTATTTTTAAGAATTATAATATGATAATGCTTACTGTAGAAAAATTGGAAAACAGAGAAGCATATAGGGGTGCTGGGTGGTTCAGGTGGTTGAGCATCTGACTTCAGCTCAGGTCATGATCCCAGAGTCCTGGGATCAAGCCCCACGACAGGAGTCCTGCTTAGTGGGACCCTGCTTCTCCCTCTCCTCTCTGCTTGTGCTCTTGCTAGCTCTCTCTGTCTCTATCCATCTCTCTGTTAAATAAATAAGTAAAATCTTAAAAAAAGAAGAAAAGAAACATCACTTGTGTTTTCTCATCTAAATATGATTGCCTTTGATGTTTTGATTAATGATCATTAGAATATTGTTTCCTTGGAAAGTATGTTTCTTTTTTCTTTCTTAATTTAAATTCAATTAGCCAACACATAATACATCATTAGTCTCAGATGTAGTGGTCAATAATCAATCAGTTGAGTATAACACCCAGTGCTCATCACATCACATGCCCTCCTTAATTCCCATCACCCAATTATCCCATCTTCCCACCCACCACCCCTCCAGCAACCCTCAATTTGTTTCCTATAGTTAAGTCTTTTATAATTTTTCTCCCTATCTGATTTCTTGCTATTCTGTTTTCCCTCCTTCCCCCTATGATCCTCTGTGCTATTTCTTATATTCTACATGAATGAAATCATATGATGATTGTCTTTCTTTGATTGACTTACTTCATTTAACATAATACCCTCAAGTTCCATCCATGTCAATGTAAATGGTAGGTATTCATCTTTTCTGATGGCTAAGTAATATCCCATTGTATATATAAACCACATCTTCTTTAGCTATTCATCTATCAAAGAACATCCCTGTTATTTCAACTGTTTGGCCATTGTAGACATTCACTATTCACCATATTTGGGGTCAATACTCAGTAGTGCAATTTCTGGGTCATAGGGTAGCTCTATTTTTTAACTTCTTAAAAAACCTCCATACTGTTTTTTGGAGTGGCTGTACCAGCTTGCATTCCCACCAGTAGTGTGTGTGGGGTGCCCTTTCTCCACACCCTTGCCAACATTTGCTGTTTCCTGTCTTGTTAATTTTTGCCATTAACTGGTGTAAGGTGGTATCTTATTGTGGTTTTGATTTGTATTTCCCTGATGGCTAGTAATGTTGAACATTTTTCATGCATCTGTTGACCATTTGTATGTCTTCTTTGGAGAAATATCTCTTCATGTTTTCTGCCCATTTCATGACTGGATTCTTTCTTTGGGGGGCGCTGTTGAGTTTGAGAATTCTCTAGATTTTGGATACTAGGACCTTATCCGATATGTCATTTGTAAATATCTTCTCCCATTCCATATGTTGCCATTTAGTTTTGTTGCCTGTTTCCCTTGTTGTGCAGAAGATTTTTATCTTGGGGCGCCTGGGTGGCTCAGTTGGTTAAGCGACTGCCTTCCGCTCAGGTCATGATCCCGGAGACCTGGGATCGAGTCCCACATCGGGCTCCTTGCTCTGCAGGAGGCCTGCTTCTCCCTCTCTCACTCCCCCTGCTTGTGTTCCCTCTCTGGCTGTGTTTCTCTCTGTCAAATAAATAAAATCTTTAAAAAAAAAAAGAAGATTTTTATCTTGATGAAGTCCTAATAGTTGATTTAGTTTCTTGTGCCTTTAGAGATGTGTCTTGCAAGAAGTTGCTGCAGCTGTGGTCAGCGAGGTTGCTGCTTGTGTTCTCCTCTGGGATTTTGATGAATTCCGGTCTCCCATTTAGGTCTTTCATCCATTTTGCGTTTATCTTTGTGTATGGTGTAAGACAGTGTTCTAGTTTCATTCTCCTACATGTAGCTGTCCAATTTTCCCAGCACCATTTATTGAAGAGATTGTCTTTTTTCCATTGAATACTCTTTCCTGCTTTGTTGAAGATTAGTTAACCATAGAGTTGAGGATCCATTTCTGGACTGTCTATTCTGTTCCATTAATCTATGTCTCTGTTTTTGTGCCAGTACCATGCTGTCTTGATTATCACAACTTTGTAATACAGCTTGAAGTCAGGCACCGTGATGCCCCCAGCTTTGGTGGGAAGTTATGTTTAGAGTTACAGAAAACTAACATTACCCTTGGAATTCAGCCATATATACTGAGGACTGCCTTGTAATAATTACCCATTATAAAGTCCAACCTGATTCAACTTAGTGGCATGACCTTCCCTAAGGTAAAGTAGCATCCAAGTAGAGATTCACATTCAGAATAAGTGAGCCAAAAGGTAAAATTGTGGCTCTTCTTTTCTTTTTCTTTGTCTTTTCTCTTTTTTTTACTTTTAGTTAAAATATCCTCCCAGAGGATTTAAGGTTTTTTAAGAATGCAATAAACCTGGACTCTGCTTTTAGAAGAATAATTCAGAAACAATAAGCAGAACTAAGCAAATTGCCTTCTAATCTTCCAGCTGCCAGAATAAGAGTTTGCATTGAAATAAATATAGCACTTTTATTTCAATCAACACTATTAAAAACTTTAAAAGTTAAAGGAAAGATTAATGCAAGTCAATTTAGAAGAATAATGAAAAAAATCGGTGACACTATTGTCTAAAATTAACAGAATTTGGGGGATAAATAACTATATAAAGATACAGATAAGTTCCATTAGGAGACACCAGACCATTTTCTGCTCCAGGTTCCTTTTTAACAAGCTTCAGATGGTGGTTAGATCAGATGAACTTTGAGGGCCTTCTTTGCCCTAAAATTTTAGTAATGGAGTTGTCCATCCTTAAAACCATATCCTCACTGTCAGCTCTATGTAAACACGTCAATCATGTGCACTTACAGTTTCATACATTAGTAAGTATTAAGAACATTTTACATTCTTTAATGTTTTTTTTTGCCCATAACTTAAATGGTATTGAAAAATTGACACTAAGCATAGATCATTGATGCATACCTTACAGAATTAATTACATTATCTCAGTAAATTAAGTGTAATTATTGAGCTGATAAGGCTTTCTGCCATATAACACAAATTTAGGAAGTTGTGTGGATCATTAGTGTTGCTTTCTTCTAAATTAACATCTTTGTGTGAGTCTGGCCCTTCTCTTATTGGCTAGCACAACACAGTTGAACAGGCTACACAAAGAAATACTATTTTATCATGGCTGAAAACTAGTAATTTTGTAGTGACCTGGATATTTTATATCCATAAAATAGGAATCTGGGCTTTGAGCTTGCCATGTCGTTTTTTTTTTTCTTTTCCTTTTCCAAGGACTGTGCAGTAAATTTTTTAGCCAAAGGCATGTAGATCCTTTCACAAGCCCAATCAGTCCCTGATTGCTTTTTAATTTACTAAAAGCTTTTATGCATGTCACCTTATTCAACCATAGCAATGATACAGGGGGGGAAGGGAATAGCATCATCCCTATTTTACAAATGAAGAATCGGATTTAGAGACAGGCTTATTCATTCCCTTTTAAAATCTCATTAGTCAATCTACAAGATGTACCTGAGGAACCATATCATTCATGAGGAAAACATGGACTGATTAAGACAAAACTTGAATTCAGAACACTTTTCTCTGAATTCCTATTGCACTTAAAATATGTCGTATGCATTTTACTATTGAATTGTTATTTTCTGTTTACCTTGCCCTCTGTGTTGCATAAATAAATACATAGATTTTAACAATCAAAATTTAAAAAATGGGTTTAAATCCTGACCTAGCCATGTCCCAGCTGTGTGACTTTCGGCAAGATGCCTAAGTTCTCTGAACATGAGTTCCCCTATCTGTTAAATTAAAGTAACACTGCTTACCTCACAAAGCTAGTTTTCCTTGTCAAATAAGATAGTAGATGCAAGTTATCTCTCCATGTTCCCCATCAGGCTGTAACCCCCAGGAGGTCATTGCCCATATCTTTTTTTTATTACATTACTTATTTTTCTAGTTCCAAGATTCATTGTTTATGCCCCACACCCAGTGCTCCATGCAATTTGTGCCCTCAATATCCACCACCAGGCTCACCCATCCCCTTCCCCCTCCCTTCAAAGACCCTCAGATTGTTTCTGAGTCCAAGTCTCTTATGTTTCATCCCCCTCCCTGATTTATCCCAGTTCATATTTCCTTCCCTTCTCCTACTGTCCTCCATATTACTCGTTCTGCTCCACAAGTAAGTGAAACAATATGATATTTGACATTCTCTGCTTCATTACCCATATCTTTAACTGCTGTTGTCTCTCAAAAGGGTCATATTCATAGTAACTATCTGATACCTACTTGTCCATGGAATAGAAAGTGTTGGAATGCATGTTTTTGTGACAGTAGGCTTCTTCTTAATGCTCATTGTCTAGAGCCTTTGAATCTAATATACCTAAATGTCTTTTGCAGGATCTGATTAAAACTTAACATTCAAATTAGCAAATCAATGGCTTCCACATTCACAAACAATTTACTTATAAGAGAGATTGAGCTTTTTTTTTAATTTTAATCCACAAACTCCCCACTTTCTGTAATCATCATTAATAATGATTTTGGACACAAACTCTCTATTGATGGCTTTTATTGTTGCTATGAAACCTATAACAAGCAGCCACTCTATTCATTGACAGAGATACTCCTTTTAAGTCCTTAAAGCTTGCAATATATTTATTGACAAGGTAGTGGAAGAAACATAGGAAAAGAAAAGGAGTACAGAAGTTGCTACAAAAGTCTATACCAACACATTACATGTGATACATATCCCTAGGCAAATAGGTGTCTTCTTATATACCATTATTTATTTTTTGATATTTATGCATGTATGAGGATGATAGGCATAAATATTATGCTTATGTAGTCAGTTTTTTCCAATGATCTTAAAGTGGGTTAGAAATACTATTTCCTTAATATTTCCTAATCCAAAGTCCAGGGCTATGAAAGAAGCATTTATATTCTATTTGTGTGATTGCTTAAATATGGTTAGCTGTATCAGACTCGATGTGAAGAAATTTTGTTAAGTTTGTATTTACATTGCAGTTAGTTAACATACAGTGTAATATTAATTTCAGGTGTACAATGTAATGATTCAAAACATACACATAAAAGCCGATATCCATTATAACAAATGCACTTCTTAACCACATCACTTATTTAACTCATCCCCTCACCCACCCCCCCTGATAATCAAGTTTGTTCTCCACAGTTCAGAGTCTACTTCTTAGTTGGCTTTTTACTCTTTTTTTTATTTGCTCCATTGTTTTGTTCCTTAGATTCCAAATATAAGTGAAATAATATGGTATTTGTTTTTCTGTCACTAATTTCCTTCATACCAAATATTCTTTTTACATTCATCAATCAGTGAACACTTGGAGGGGGTGCCTGGGTGTCTCAGTTGTTAAGCATCTGCCTTCAGCTCAGGTCATGATCCTGGAGTCCTGTGACCAAGCCCTACATTGGGCTCCATGCTCCACAGGAAGCCTGCTTCTCCCTCTCTCATTCCCCCTGCTTGTGTTCCCCCTGTAGCTATGTTTCTCTGTGTCAAATAAATAAATAAATAAAATATTTAAAAAAGAGAGAGAGAACTTTTGGGTAGTACATAGTTTCACTATTGTAGATAAAGCTGCTATAAACACTGAAGTGAATGTATCCTTTTGAACTAGTAATTTTACATACTTTGGATAAAACCTAGTACTACAATTGCTGGATCATTGAGTAATTCTATTTTTAACTTTTGAGGAACCACCATACTGTTTTCCAGAGTGACTGTACTGGTTTGCACTCCCACCAACAGTGTAAAAGGGTTGCCCTTTCTCCACATTCTTGACAACACCTACTGTTTCTTGTGTTGTTAACTTTAGCCATTCTTTCTGGTGTGAGGTGATCTCATTGTAGTTTTGATTTGTATTTCTCTGATGATGAGTGATGTTGACCATATTTTCATGTGTCTATTGGCTATCTGAATGTCTTTTTTTATGTTCAGTTACCCAGCATCATAATTTTTGTCATAGTGTTCTTAAAGTCTTCTTTGGAAAAATGACTTTCCATGTCTTCTGTCTAGTTATTAATTGGCTTATTCATCTTTTGGGTGTTGGGTTTTATACAGTATTTATATATTTTGGATCCTAACCCTTTATCAGATTTGCCATTTACAAATATCTTCCTTCATTTCTAGGTTGCCTTTAACTTTTGTTGATTTTCTCCTTTGTTGTGCAAAAACTTTTTTATTTTGATACAGTATAAATAGTTTATCTTTGCTTGTGTTTCCCTTGCCTCAAGAGATATGGCTAGAAAGAAGTAGCTATGACTGATGTCAAAAACATTACTTCCTGTGTTCTCCTCTAGGACTTTAAACATTATAGGTCTCACATTTAGGTATTTAATCCATTTTGAATTTATTTTTCTGTATGGTATTTTTAAAATATCCAAAAAAAGATCCAGGGGCGCCTGGGTGGCTCAGTTGGTTAAGCAACTGCCTTCGGCTCAGGTCATGATCCCGGAGACCCAGGATCAAGTCCCACGTCGGGTTCCCTGCTGGGCGGGAAGCCTGCTTCTCCCTCTCTCACTCCCTCTGCTTGTGTTCCCTCTCTGACTGTGTTTCCCTCTGTCAAATAAATAAAATCTTTTTTAAAAAAAGATCCAGTTTCACTCTTCTCCCTGTTGCTGTCCAGTTTTCCCAACACAGTTTCTTGAGAAGACTGTTTTCTTCTCATTGGATATTGTTTCCTGCTTTGTTCAAGATTAATCAACCATATAATTGTGGGTCCATTTCTGAGCTTTCTATTCTATTGTTTTATGTGCCTATTTTTTTTTGACAGTACCATACTGTTTTGATTTCAGCAGTTTTGTAATATATCTTGAAGTCTGGAAATTGTGAGGCCCCCAGCTTTGATATTATTACTTAAAGTTATTTTCACAATTCAAGGTCATTCCATTTGTTCCATACAAATTTTAATATTCCTCTGTGAAAAATGCATAGATTGCTTTGAATCATATAGACATTTTAGCACTATTTGTTCTTTCAATCCATGAGCATAGAATGTTTTTTCCATTCTCTGTGTTCTCTGTTCTCTTCAATTATCTTCATTGGTGTTTTATATTTTTCAGATGTATTTTTCGAATGCTTTTTTTGCACTTATTGACAGCTTCCTTACGTATAAGCTTAGGTTGTGTGTTTGAGATTTTTCTTGCTGTTTGAGGTAAGCCTGTATTGCAATATACCTCCCTCTGAGGACTGCCTTTGGCTCATCCCAAAGCTTTGGACTGTTGTGTTTGCATTTTCACGTGCTTCCATGTATTTTTTCTACTTTTTCTTTAATTTCCTGGCAAACCATTCATTCTTTAGTAGGATGTTCTTTAACCTCCATGTGTTTGTGGTCTTTCCAAATGTTTTCTTGTAGTTGACTTCAAGTTTCATAGCATTGTGGTTTGAAAATATGAATGGTATGAACTTTATCTTTTTGTACTTGTTCAGGGCTGATTTTTTACCCAATTTGTGATCTATTCTGGAGAATGTTCCATGTGCACTCAAAAGGAATGTGTATTCTTTTCTGCTTTAGGATAAAATCTTCTGAATATATCTCTTAAGTCCATCTGGTCTAGTGTGTCATTCAAAGCCACCGTTTCCTTGTTGATTTTCATCTTAGATGATCTGTTAGTTGTTGTAAGTGGGATGTTAAACACCCTACTATTAGTGTATTATTGTCAATGAGTATCTTTACATTTGTTATTAATTGATTTATATACTTGGGTGTTCTTAAGTTGGGGGCATACCTATTTACAACTGTTAGATCTTCTTCATGGGTAGACCCTTTGATTATGATATAATACCTTTCTTCATTTCTTTTCACAGCCTTTGTTTTAAAATCTAGTTTGTCTGATATAATTATGGTTATGTCAGCTGTCTTTTGGCAGCCATTAGCATCATACAGAGATCTTTATCTCCTTACTTTCAATCTGAAAGTGTCTTTAGGACTAAAATGAGTCTCTTGTAGGCAGCATATAGATGATCTAATTTTTTAAATCCATTCTGATACCCTATGTCTTTTCTGTGGAGTAGTTAGTCCATTTACATTCAGAGTGATTATTGAAAGATATGAATTTAGTGCCATTGTGTTACCTGTAGAGTTGGTGTTTAGATTTTGTTGCTTTTTTTCTTTTATTTCTCCACTCAAAGAGTCCCCCTTAAAATTTCTTGCAAGGCTGGTTAACTGATTATGAAATCCTTCATTTTTATTTGTCTGATAAACTTTTTTATCTCTCTTATTCTGAATGGCAATATTGCTGGATAAAAAGTTCTTGGCTGCATATATTTCCCATCAGCATGTTGAATATTTCCTGCTATTTTTTTTCCTGTCAAGTTTCTGTGGACAAATCTGCTGTATACCTGATTTCACTTCCCTGTAGGTAAGGTCTATTTTCCCTATGTGCATTCAGGATTCTCTCCTTGTCTGTGAATTTTGTGAATTTGACTGATATGCCTTGGTGATGGCTGGGTTTTGTTGAATTTAATGAGAATTCTCTTTGTTTCTTGGATTTGGATGTCTGTGTCCTTCATCAGATTAGGGATTTTTTTTCAGCTACAATTTGTTTGAATAAAACTTCTGCTGCTTTATCTCTCTCTGCCTCTGAGACTTTTTTAAATTACATTATTTTATTTTTTCAGTGTTCCAAGATTCATTGTTTATACCCCACACCCAGTGCTCCATGCAATACACGTCCTCAGTACCCACCGCTAGGCCACCCATCCCTCACCTCCTCCCTTCCAAGACCCTCAGTTGTTTCTGGTCCAAAGTCTTTCCTGTTTCATCTCCATCCCCAACTTACCCCACTTCCAATTTCCTTTCCTTCTCCTACTGTCCTCCATATTGCTCCTTATGCTCCACAAGTAAGTGAAACCATATGATACTTAACTTTCCCTGCTTGGCTCATTTCATTCAGCATAATCTCCTCCATTCCAGTCCATGTTTCTACAAAAGTTGGGTATTCATCCTTTCTGATGGAGGTGTAATATTCCATTGTATATATGGACCATATCTTCTTTATCCATTCATCTATTGGAGGACACCTTGGCTCTTTTCATAGTTTGGTGATTGTGGCCATTGCTGCTATGAACACTGGGATACATATGGCCCTTTTTTCACAACATCTGTTTCTTTGGGATAAATACCCAGTAGTGCAATTGCAGGGTCATAGGGTAGCTCTATTTTTAAGTTGTTAAGGAATCTCCACAATGTTTTCCAAAGTGGCTGTACCAACTTGCATTCCCACCAACAGCATTAAGAGGGTTCCCGTTTCTCCACATACTCTCCAACACTTGTTCTTTCCTATCCTGTTAATTTTGGCCATTCTGACTAGTGTAAGGTGCTATCTCCACATGGCTTTGATTTGGATTTTCTAATAACCAATGATGATGAACACTTTTTCATATGTCTATTAGCCGTTTGTATGTCTTCTATGGAGAAAGGCCTCTTCATGTCTCCTGCCCACTTTTTGATGTGATCATCTTTATTTTGGTTGTTGAGTTTGAGTTCTTTATAGATCTTGAATATCAGCCTTTTGTCTGTACTTTCATTTGCAAATATCTTCTCTCATTCCGTGGGTTGCCTCTTTGTTTTGTTGACTGTTTCCTTTGCTGTGCAAAAGCTTTTGAGACTTCTATGATTAGAATGCTATTATATGTTAAGAAGTTGCTAAGTTGGGGCGCCTGGGTGGCTCAGTTGGTTAAGCAACTGCCTTCGGCTCAGGTCATGATCCCAGAGCCCCTGGATCAAGTCCCACATCAGGCTTCCTGTTCAGCAGGAAGCCTGCTTCTCCCTCTCTCACTCCCCCTGCTTGTGTTCCCTTTCTGGCTGTGTTTCTCTCTGTCAAATAAATAAAAATCTTTAAAAAAAAAAAAGAAGTTTCTAAGTTCCTATGTCTACCTTCATGACCCATTACCTTTTTCTCCTTCTTTTCAGCTTCATTTTTTTCCATAGTTTTCTCTTCTATATCACTGACTCATTCTTCTCCTGTATGCATCCTTGTTTTTATGACCCCCATTTGGGATTGAATCTCGGTTATAGCATTTTTAATTTTGGCCTGACTAGATTTTAGTTCTTTTACTCTGCAGTAAGGGTTTCTTTAGTGTCTTCTATACTTTTTTCAAATAAGCTAATATTCTCATAAGTGTTGTTTTAAATTCTAGTTCAGACATCTTACTTATATCTGTATTGATTAAATCCCTGGCCTTGAGTTATACTTCCCATTTTTTTTTTTTTTGGATTGAATCTCTTGGTCTCATATTCTTGTCCAGAAATGAAGAAGAAGAAGAAGAAGAAGAAGAAGAAGAAGAAGAAGAAGAAGAAGAAGAAGAAGAAGAAGAA